>APFE030225673.1:121099-164756 GCA_000404065.3 Pinus taeda | reverse complement strand
TCTTGCCAGTTTTGGAAGAGTTCCGGGAACAAAATTGAGAACACTTCCTCTAGCAGAAGACTCCAGCTTCTTGCCAGCGTTGGAAGAGTTCCAGGAATTGCATTAAGCATTCCAGAGTTGTTGGTCATCCTTAAACCATCACAGGTTGAGACTTCCCTTTTCAGGTTGAAGTTTTCCTTTTTATGCGGGGTGAGACCTCCCTTTTATGGTTGAAGGTTTCCCTGTTCAAATCAATAGGAGCACTTCCTCTAGCAGAAGACTTCAGATTCTTGCCAGTTTTGGAAGAGTTCCAGGAACTGCACTAAGCGTTCCAACGTTGGTGGTCATCCTTAAACCACCGCCTTTTATACCAACATTTCAAAGAGCACATTCAGCCTAGTGCTGCCATGCATATTTGCACATTTTGTATTACAACTCTCTTCTTGGACTCATACATAACCCTTCGGATTAATGGGGGGAAAGTTGGACACCTAATACTCAATGGGTTAGTGTGGAAGCCGAATGGACAAAGGGAGTCCAAGAGACCTTGGGATGTGAAACCCAATGGTCACATATTGTACTATAAATGTATATCTCTTGTTAATAAAAATTGTACTCTCATGATTTATCTTTCATATTTCTTTCGCTCACCACGTGTGTTTAACAGAAATGAAAATACAAGTACATCAGAAAAGAATCCACCACGATATGCTCAGAAAAATCATTTGGAATATCAAATTCTAGGTGATAAGGAAGCATGAATACAAACTAGAAGAACTTTTGTTGGATGAGCTAATCACTTAGCCTTACTATCCATATTTGAACCTCAAAATGTGAATCAAGCAAGAAAATATGAATGTTGGGTTAAGGAAATGCATGAAGAACTTGATCAAATAGAAACTAATCATACTTGGGAACTTGTACCAAAGCTTCATAATAAAAATGTAATTGGGATAAAGTGTGTGTTTAAGAAAAAATTGAATGAAAGTGGAGAAGTAATTCGAAACAAAGAAAGACTTGTATGCAAAGGATATGCTCAATAGGAAGGGATAGGATTTAATGAGATATTTACGTCTGTAGCTAGGCATGAAGCCATAAGAACGTTTCATGCATTTTATAGCTTTCATAATTTTAAGGTATTATCAAATGGATGTTAAATATGCATTTTTAAATGGGGACCTAGAAGAATAAGCTATATCAATGTTGCGAACAACGTGATCAAGATTAAATCAGTGAGGGTGCGAAATCGGGAAAAAAAAAGGTAAAAAATGGGCTAAAATCGGTAAAAATCGGGCAAAAAATGGCAAATACATAAAATATTCATTGTTTTTTCAATTTTTTTTTAAATCTAAAGCATCCACAACATAAAATAAATGCATTGAAACATATATATGAAAATATAACTAACATATAGGATGTGTGATATCAATGATCATGTTTAATGCTACATCACACATAACAGTGAATCATGTCTTGGATACTGAGTCCCGAGTCCCAAATCAGCCTAATATATAATAATAATAATAATAATGTATCTCATATCATGAGTCATAATGTCATATACAATGAAATGAATCAAATAACTAATATTACTGATTTCCTCTGTCCCTCTTGTGAGAAAATGTAACAAAATTCCCTTTAGATGAAGAAGGCGGTGGGGTTAGCAATGGACTTTGATGTGCTTTAGAAGCTAAAGAAATAGGATATATAGGAGGTAGACCATGTCCTCTATTGGTGACAAGGGTAGGTGGTGTCACCTTCTCCTCCTCCTCTACCCCCTCCACTACATCCTTCTCTAACGAATCAGGGGCCGACTCCATGATATGCCGCTTAGCCTCAACCCTTCATTCAATAATGGTGTCAATCTCATCCGACGAGATGGCCTCCACATTAGGTGTCCTCTCAATTTGCGTCACCCATAATCGAAGATTGTAGTAGACTTAGACCATGTCATTAAGTCGTTGGGACTCCAACTTGTACAAGGGTCATAAATTAATATTAGAAATAATAAATTAATAATTATAAAAGAATATTATTAATCAATTCAAAAAATTAATTGGAATATTTTAACTTGTTGTGCTTCTTGGTGTGTATTTTTTCAAATACACTCTAGTTACACTCGCATCCCAAGGAACTCCATTTTTGGCTGAGCACTCGAATGGAAAGCCTTTGGAGATTAGGTACTTTGCCACCATAGCTTCTCCACCATGCATCTACAACAAGTAAGATAAACATAAGAAAAAAATGAAATTTGAAAGTTGAAGCAAAGTATGAACTTGAAGAGACAATGAATTTTGAAACAAACTAAATCTTACCTGGCATTTTAGTCTTCCTATCATGGATAGCCATGTCAAAGTTAAATGTGCCACTTTCCATCCTATATACCTCCATTTCTATGGAGATTTATGCACATTGTGCTGGAGATGACACCATTTTCTGAACAGAAGTGAAGAATCCATCCATGATCTCAACATCAAATAAGAAACCATAGGAGTAATAAAACGCAGGGTTTAGGATCCCTACAACATGAATGGGATGATGGGGTATATTTTTCCATCGCTCATCAATCACTTCCAATATAAGTTGTTGTTTCTCAAACCCCTCATCCCCCTTATCATCATAGTAGATGCGAATGGATTATTTGGTCCTATCCATGGCCTCATACAAGTAGCCCATTGCAGGTTTGCCTTCATCAACTAATTGAAGAACCTTTACCAAAGATCCAGTTATGCTACACGCCTCCTGCACTCCCGCCCAAAAGCTTTCTTGGTATGAAACTAACATGGATATGACCTCTCCCTCTAGTTTGCGGCTATATGAAAAAACACTACACTCCTATATAAGAAACATTCTCTTCACATCCCACATAGAATTTAGGAGGGATTGAAGAGATATGAAACTAGTGGCAAACCGTGTAATGGCAGGGTGCACCAACTCCTTGTTGTTGGTGAATGTTCTCATCAAATGAAGCACATATGCATGCTTATATATAAAATTTGTAATTTTTTTTGATGATTCAACAATATCCTTGACAAAAGGATTTTTTCTATGTCCTCCAACATCAAATCAATGTAGTGTGCAACATAAGGTGTCCAAAATAAATGAGGATGCCTCTCCATAAGCATATTGGAAGCAACAAAAGAATTTGCAGCATTTTCTGTTATAATTTGGACAACATGTTATGGACCCACCTCCTGAATGAGCACGTCCAATAAATCACATAATAACCATGTATCTTTGATATGTGAAGATGCATCAACGTATTTCATAAACATTGTCCCCTTAGGACAATTAACCAAGAAGTTAATAAGGCTTCTACCCTTTTGATTGGTCCAACCATCTGACATCAAAGTGCATCCTTTATGCGCCCATGATCCCTTAAACGTCTACAATCTCTTAGTGCAGTCAACCTTTTCATTTTGCAGAATGTGCCCTCTAAAGTCATCATATGAAGGGGCTTTGTACCTTCGGCCAAACAATAGAAATAACATGAATCGCGGGTGGGAAAAATGGATTGTTTCTGACGATGCTAAAAGGAATATGACTCCAAAGAAGAAACTTGCCCAACAACTTGTCAGCTTCTTCCTTCTCCCTTTTTTAAGAACTGACATGATAGAGGGTTTTGCACGATGTGTGGTTCTATGAAAAAAAATGATGAGGTAGCTATGGGGTTGGGTGTAGATGCTGATGGCGAGGAAGAACTAGTACCACTCTCACGTCACCTCCTATTCCTGCCACTCCACCCCTTGCCATTTGACTCTACAAATTTGCCTTGGAAAATATGGTTTCTTTTTTTCTTCCAATGATGTGAGGGCTCTTCAGATGATTTATGGAGTTCTATTTGAGCAAGGTCCTACCTCATGTCTAGGAATTTGTGCAAGTTGAGACTTCAATTTGTATACCCCCCTGTCATATGATGCCCACATAACTTGCAAGTCAAATTTGATCTGTCAAACCCTGCATCAAGTTCACCAAATTCCCACAGAGGGTCCAATTTTCTTGGCATGTTTGTAACTTTGTTGAATCTTTAGTTTTAATGTAAGATTGAAGTTTGAAGTTTGAAACTAGGGCACAAGAAGAATTGCAAGTTAAATAAATGAAATTAAAATTTACATACAACACTTTGAATTTTTGACCAAAAAAACCCTCAGCTCAATGCAAAAATAATGACAAAAAATACACATTCAAACTCAAGAAAAAATCATGGAAAAAAACTAGGGAATAAGAAGAAATTAAACAAATAAAACTAACAATCAAGATTTTTCATTTTTGACAAAAAAAAAAACCTCTCCACTAAATGCAACAAAAATGACAAAAAAACACACTCAAATCCAAACAAAAATCATGGAAAATAAATGGGTGATAGAAATCCAAGGAAAAACAAGAAAAAACCAAAAAAAGGGGCCAAATGTTATGCCCATACCTGAAAACCACGAACCGCTAAAGAAACTTGGTCCAAACTTGATTTTTTTTGCTTGGGATGCTAAATTCCTTCACTTTTTGCCTCTCTTACCCTTGTAGGTGAGTTTTCCTCCTCCTTAGCTCTCACTCTTGCCCTTCATTTGCAAAATGAGCAAAAAAAATATGAATTTTCCCATTAAAAACTTGTTATTTCTGTGGCCCACATAAAATCACGATTTTTTCAATTTGAAAAAATCACCCATTTTATTGGCCGATTAAGTCACCTCCTTAAAAAAACGTGATTTTATGAAAAAATCACAATAACATCGTGATGTTCGCAACACTGGTTTATGTTGAACAACCTGAAGGATTCATACTTGGAAATGATAATCTTGTTTGCAAACTTAAGAAGTCATTAAATGGGTTAAAACAAGCTCCTCGTGCATGGTATTATCGTATTGATAGGTATCTTCAGCAACAAGGATTCAAGAAAGGATCCACCGATAGCAATTTATATATCAAACTTGACAAAGACAAACTTTTGATGGTAGTGGTTTATGTAGATGAAATAATGCTTGGAAGTAATGTTGAATCTATGAGTCAAGGATTTGCTTCAACTATGCAACATGAATTTGAAATGCCTTTACTTGGTGAAATAACATACTTTCTTGGTCTTCAAGTTCATCAAACTAAAGATGGTATTTTCATTCTCAAACCATGTATTTCAAGTAGATTATGAAGAAATATGGAATGGAATACTACAAACCTGTATGCACACCAATGGGAAAATGATGAAATCTCAACCAAAATGTTGACTCTCCTACAATTAATCAACCTAAATATAGATCTATGATTGACAGCTTGATCTATATTACTGGTACAATACCATAAATTATGCATGTAGTTGGCATAGTCAGATGATTTCAAGCAAATCCTAAGGAAACTCATCTTAAAGAAGTCAAGAGGATATTCAAGTATCTGCAAGGCACTCAAGATTTTGGTCTATGGTATCCAAAAAACACAGTTTTTTCACTTCATGCTTACATAGATGCAAGTTGGTTGGGTAATATTGATGACCACAAAAGTACTAGTGGAGGAGCATTCTACTTGGGACCTCATTTAGTTTCTTGGTTCAACAAGAAACAAAGTTCTATTTCTTTATCAATTGTTGAAGCAAAATATGTTGATGCTACCTCTTGTTGTACTCAACATCTATGGATGATCCAAACATTACAAGACATTCAAGTCACTTGTTCTCAACCTGTACCTATTATATGTGACAACAATAGTGCCATAAGTATCTCTAAAAATCTTCTCATGCACTTAAAAACTAAGCACATCCTAATCAAATACCATTTTTTTAGAAAGTGCTCGAAAAAAAAGTCAAATTGGAATATGTTCCTTCAAAGTAACAAGTTACATATTATTTTGCAAGCCTCTCCCACGTGATTCCTTTGAATATATTTGACAAAAATTAGGAATGATTCCTGTCTCTTCACTCTGTTAATTGTTATAACATACATGTCATGTTCAGGGGGAGATGTGACTACAAACACTAGTAGTTTACTTTTTGTATGTGGATCTTATGAAAGACAGTTGTGTGTATACAGGGTTTTTTATCTAGACAATCATGTATGCTTCTCAGTAATGAAAAATAAGTGACACAAATTCAGGGGAGCTTCTCATATGCTTCCATCGGTTATTAGAATTCTGGTTCTGATATTGATTTATTGCAGACTGTTAGTGGTACCCATATTATCCTTAGGAATGATGTTGGTTTATGAGTAGTTGCAAATTCTTATATTGCTGCTGATGAAATGGTTCTTTGGTGTATTTGTTGATTGATGAGATGGATATGATCATATTTGATGATAAAGAATTGGCACAGGTTCAAGAGAAGCATATACTTGCTTCTAATAATGCATTGCTGGCATTATGCTTTCTTACACACTTCTTGTTGCATGGTGGTGTTTATGATGAGTTCATGATTTTACTCTCTCTCTCTCTCTCTCTCTATATTATATATATATATATATATATATATATATGTTTTTGTCATTATGTCAGAATTCTTGGGTTGCTTATGATGTAGTTATATTATTGATTGATGATGCTAGTTAATGCACTCGATGAGGAGAGATTGATGCCTTCACTGTCTTGTCTTACATGTTGAGAATGATCATGCTGCTTCCATCTGATGATTATGTTGTAGATTCCTATATGGTGCATATTGATTGTTGATGACTATCACGGTCTTGCTACTTCATTGTTTAGATTCCTGTTTATGGTTATAGATGTAATATATGTCTCTTGATGTAAAGTTCATGAAAATGCCCATATTGTAATCATTATAAAATTCAGTCATGTATGGGCTATTAGGATCAAGTCATGCTATGTATGAAATCCCATTATTTTTGGATATTGATGTAAAATTTGGGTCAAAAATGTAAAACCAATAGGTTGGGTGATTGATGTAATCATGATAGCATAGATTCATTAGCCATAGAAAAGGTTATATTTGTTTAGTCATGAATTTGAAGCCCTGTACTTTATTGCATATCTTCAGAAGGTCCAACATATGTTCAGGAGGAGCATGGTTAGTATGCATATTTCATAGTTCATATCAGCAGATCAAACTTACAATATTGAGCTCTATAAGGGAAGTAATTCATTAACCCAGGTTTAACCATTTCCCCTTGATGTCAAAGGGGGAGAGAAGACTTGATGTTTGTAGGTGTGCTTGCATGCGTTTGCAGGTGGTGTCCAAACACCAAAGTGGTTGCCATGAAGTCCAAAGGAGAAGATGGTTGGAATTATGGCTAATGTGTTGTCCTTGATGGTAGCCTGATTGGTATAAATGTAATTAATGTCAACATGGTGATTATATGATGATTGTGGAACCAATGAGATATCAAGAATATTGGTACAAATGTTACAAAGGATATGGATAGAGAAATGGCAGTACAATTACAGATGGATGAAAAAATTGAATTTTGAGAAAGTATATGCATTTCTTGTGAAGAAGAGTTGTGTACATGTGTAGGTCCTATGAGAAAAAGTCGCGTACATAATCTGAACCATGTAAATCTAAATACCAGGGGCCATTGCATTGGTATTTTCCCATAGTAATTATTGCAACATTGTTTATTTGATCCCGTCAACAAATACTAACAACATTACCAAAGGATTTACCTAAGGTATTGGCTAAGGTAAAGCTATATAAGGAGATGGAGATCAAGGTGTTGGGTGTGCAAGTGAATAGTCATCCATGTGTGATATGATTTGAAATAGGTGTGCACTAGGGAGTAAGGAGGTGACTTAGATTTGGAAGATCTAAAAGTACATTAATCACTAATGGTTAAACTTCACTGATTTGTTTGTCCTTGAATATCAAATGATGAAAGATCTGTTTGAATATGTTTAAAGAAATCGATGATTTAACAATGAATTTGCAGAAAGTATGATTGTGATTTGTAACGAAGATCTGATTCAATAGTTCAATATTTGTACACTAGTTTTCCTCACTAAGGTTGTGTGTATACATGGATATATTCCAGCACAATCACATATATATTCTATGATATTTTCCAGTGTATTGGTATATATACGTGGGTGTTATGCATGGTAGTCACATACATACATTGATATTTTTATGGAAGTCACGTATACGTACTAGGGTTTGAATTTCTTCTTGACAATTGGTGATGTTTTTTTTTTCTTTTTGTTGTCTACCAATGTTGTCTTGATCACGATGATTCCTGTCTGATAATATTTCTTAGTTTGAGTTGTGGATTGATATATTGATCAATTATGATGATTGGGTATGGTTCAATGATTTGTGATTAGTTCATTACTTGATTCAGGGAGTGGGTCAGTGTTACACTTAGCCAAATGATGTAGTGTTTAGTAATTTGAGATATATAAACATGTTTTATGCAAAGGAAGTGCGTATATACGTTGGTTTTCTTAGGAACAGTCACGTATATATTCTAAAGTTCATTTGTTTTGGTTGGATTCTGTATTCAGTAGCTTTATGATTTAGAGATTTAGTTGGTTTACAATGCCTCAATGATACATATTTAATATTTCAGTTTAACATATTGGTTTGGGCTTATTGTTGATGTGGGTCCAGTGTGAAAATTTGATGAAAAGTGGCCTATAGGTTGTTTTATGATTGTTTGACAGGTGGATCAAGTGTGAAAGATTCTAAAACATGGTCCACAAGGTGCTAAGGGTTGCAACCTTTAATGATGGGGGTAGGATCTCCCTTCTGGTAGGAGCCAATAAATGAGATCAGGGTGTTGTAGCTCCCTTCCAATGGGTGCTAGAGAATGAGTGGAGGTTGTAGCCTCTTGCAGGTAGTGTGCTTGCATGCTTGTAAGAGTCTACACAGTACAAAATATGATTAATATTTTCTTTATATAATAAGAAAGAAGACAAAGATAACAACAATGATGGTTTTCTCCTATATTGGGTTTCCACCTAAAATCTTGGTGTTCTATGTGTGTTGCTTATGTGATTTGATTTATCTTTTATCTACTACATATTGGATGGTTAATGAATTAATAATGCACGGGTTAAGTTAACTCACTGAAGGAATTTATGTCAAATTAAGTTATCTGGATATACTCATTTTATATTCACTAGATTTGCGTACATACATACGTTGCATGAAGAACATTAGCATACAAAATTGTGAATATGGAATTGAAAGTTTAAAGTGAATTAAAAAATACTTATTCACCCCCCACCCCCCCCGTCTCAGTATTTGTTCTAACACTATTCTACAAACCTACTACTCAATTTGCCTAATATACCTGTAATGTTGATGACTACTTCACATCTCCCACTTGTCAACCAATCACTAATAGATCTTCAAAAGTACAACCATTGCTACAAAGACTCCCAATATTCAATCATTCACAGGACAAGGAGTCATCATGCTAGATTCTTTAGAATAATTATGAACCAACTCTTTGGCCAGATCATCCTGAACCCTGACATCTTCCGATGAACATGTTGATTCATCACGACCTTTTGCTTTTACAAAATTTGTAAGATTGACTACAAAGAATTTTTAATTCACTTGATCTTCTTGTATTTTCGTTCTTCTCCATATATTCCCTTTCCTAGTGTTAGGAATGAAGGATTCCCTCTTGAACCTACAATCACGAGCTATATGCCCATAGTTATGACATTTGTAACATTCAATGATGGGTCTGAATGCTAGGGAAAATGACACATTCTTCTTGCTGGCATAGTCATTTTGAAACTTGTCTTGAGATCTTGCAAACTTGCTTCTATGGTTTTGATAATGTCTTTGATGATCAACCCTACTATACATATTGCAATCCCTAGCCATATGCTCGAAGTTAGAACATGAAAAACAATGACCATTAAAAATGCTAGGGTATTTGGATTTGTTGTCATATCATGAAGATATTTTGAAGTCCTTCCTTCTTAGAGGAGGTACAAAATTTGGATTGTTGTTCTTAATTATTTCACATTACTTCTTGGAGAAACAAAATTCTTCTTTTGTTCTCATCTTAGAGGGATCTTTCTAGTAGGCTTCTGGTCAATCTTGCTTTGCAAGAGCTTGGAGTTTGAGCCTTCATATTCTTCTTTTACATTCATAGTTAATCGAGCATTTTCATTATCTTTCCTTTCGTCATCCAATAATCTCTCCTTTTGCCATTTCCCGAGTTTTCCTACTTCGGATAAGGAAACATCAAGTTATCCTTTCTTTTGAACAAGGTCTTCTTGAAATTTTCCTTTTAACAAAATTTTTCATTCTTTTGCCTCTTCTACTTGCAATTTTAGAAGAGTGACCTTTTTAGTTTCTTTTTTGAAGTCTTCCATTTGTTCCTTCTTCCTTTCACTTTCCTTCCCGAGCCTGTCTATTTCTGCAACAACTTCATCAAGTTGATTTTTCTTTTGGTTAACTTTTTCCTCACGCTTTTGAACAAATTCTTCTAATTGGCTTGTCAAAATTTTCTTTCTTTTTTTCTTCCTACACTTGGTGGCTTAGAAGAGAAACTTGTTCTTTGAGTGCCCGATTTCACTTCCCTGCTTTTCTTAGGTCACATAAAGTGTTGATCAATTTTTCCTCTACGTCAACTACTCCTTCTTCTTCATTGTCATATTCTTTGACCGAGAATGATCTTCATCATCATATTAACCTGCATGCTTCTCTGAGTAGAGATATTGAAGCTTCTTCCAAATACTTTTGGCTAATAAGCATTGATAATCTTTGGCTTTTATTGAATTTGATAGAGCACTAAGAACAAAATTCATGGATTTCTTATTGTACCTCCTAGATTAATTGATAGACATATCCCCAAAGACAAAAAAGTGGCATACGTTATATCTTGGAGCTTACAAATAGGCTTCCATTTTAGCTTTCCAAAATACAAAATTTGATTCATTCAAAAGAGGAATTGGACCAACTTGTTTCTCTTTGTAAGCTATAATAGGTTTTGAAACTATTTCAATATCAGGGACTTCCTTTGATTCCTTTGAACACTTGGCGACTTGCTTCCTTGAATTTCCCATCTTGATTCACTTGTGATCTTCCTTCCAACTGTTAAGTTGCTACTGGCATTAGAGAAATTTTGAGGTCTATAATGAGCCTCAAAACAAAAATGTTCAACCAAAATAAACTTTAGAAGAACCAATAGGATTCAAAATGATGATTTCAATCATGGGGGATGATTTAGTATTTTTGGAGTAAAAAAAAAGACTAAAAAAATAAAATTAAATTTTCAACTCATATTTTCAACTGATCTCCCTATGATTTTACTCAATTTTTGAGCGTGAACACTCATTGGATGTGAAATTTAATTCCTCATATAAGGAGTACCCATTTTTCATACTTTTAATGGATCTTTCTACATGGAAAATGAGAAATACATGAAAAAATGTGATTGCAACATTGGTACTGGGATTAGGAATTAAATGTTTCATCCAACGAGCGCTCATGCTCGAAATTTGAGTAAAACCATAAGGAGATAAGTTGAAAACACGAGTTGATTTTTTTTGCTTTTTTACCTCAAAAATGTGATGATGTAATCTAATCTTGTTTTATTATTTCCAATATTATTTTATAATATTCCTTAGGAGGACCATTTTAGATCTCAAAATTTCTCTAATGAGGAATATGCTTTGATAGTAATTGTTGGAAATACTAAGAGGTGGGTGGATTAATATTTATCTTCAATTAGTATATTTTAACTTCGCAAAGCATTAATTAACATTATCATAAGATGAAATATAAATCAATATTAAATAAAACCATTCAACAATGCACAATAATGAGGACAAGTGTCACGAGATTTTTACATGAAAATCCTTCCAGGAGAAAAACCATCAAACACTTCTTAATATTTGTCTTCAATAAAATTTACACCAAGATTTTTAGCTCCAACTGAAGGAGGCTCCAACCCTATGATTTACATACTCCAACCCAAAGGATGATCCAACACCCTGGTTGACAAACTCTAAGTGGAAGGATACTCCAACATCCTGGTTTATAGGATCCAACCTTTAGGATGCTCCAACACCCTATTTACTAGTTAACTGGACAAATTCTCCAACACCATGTGTAGGCTCCGAACTACCCTAGCACCACCTTGCCACCCTAAATTATTCTTAGGCTCCAACCTAAAGGAGACCCCACTCTCTTGCCTTTCACCATCCTACGATCCTAATCAGCCGACAACACACATTACACATTTTTCAGATTGGATCCACTTGCACTCAGCAAAGAACACCACAAATTCTGCTTAACAATTAAATACCACAACTCTTCTCAACAATCAATATGAAATAAAAAATCTTCTTAAAATGTGATTCTACTTAATTTATTCATCAAAACCTAGCTTCATTACTCATCTGTCTACAAACCCTACATAAATAATTCTACCAAATCACTTCTCAACATCTTTCATTGGTCATCATCATGCATATTATCCTTTGCAACTAATTTGTGGTCAACAAAAAGTTATAATTATTAGACGATCAAACCTTTCTATATATCAATACAATTAATAACTAGATTTACTGCTTACAATTTAATGGAATACGACATCTTTCCTATCTCAACATTACACTCTTGTAAATCATATTGTCAACATAAATATATCTATACTACAATCCCTAGCTCAACATCATATCCTTAATCAATCTACTGCAACCATAAAACTCATACAAATGTTGTCATATCCTGGTATCTTTGTTTCGGGAGAAACTCTTGTGCATTGTACCTCTGTCAAACCCATGGCAGAAACATTCCACAAATAGAAAACCCTATCACAAATTTCTGCCAAATACATCATTCTAGTAGTATCAACACTTTCCAATCACATACCCTAGGTGAACAACATAAGTGTCCTTATACCATCAAAACAATGTAATAGTGACAACTTAGATCAAACAATGCCACTTCAAAGTTCCAAAATCACACTGACTGTCATATCTCTCCATGATAAGATCTGCTAGGATTTTTTTATGCTATTGTTCAAGGCTGGTCGTTGTAATTTGCATGCCAATTTTAGAGGGGAGATTCGAGCTCATGTTTAGATAATTTTTCAGAGCAGAGGTAATGGGGGTGAAACCTATGCAAAATCCCCAATATATTTTCTCAGATCCATCAAAGGGAACCCAATGGTCATAAAACTCAACTATGACATAGATTACAAAGGAAATCTAACTTGTTTATATAGGTATATGAAGATAACAATGGAACAAATAGAAGAATTTGTCATTGTCCAACTAAAGAACAAGTACAGAGATGCTTTTATTATAGGAAATCACGTTTTATACATTAATACTTCCAAATGATCCCTTGGATGAATTTAGATGATGTCAATAGATTAAATAAAACACCACTTATGATGTCAAAGCACTCACGAATGAACCAAAAAGAGAATCTCCTTGCTTAGATTTTTTTTGGGACAATTATAGATTTATTTCAGAGCAATCAAATACAATTTTCTATGTATATAAATAGTTTTGGAGGGGCCAAATTATACAAAGGATCGACCATTTAATTCAGTGATGATAAATCACTATGCAGTGCCGACATCATGGCCTCAAAATGTTCAGATAAGAAATTTTCACTAAGTGAAAAAAGATCATAAGATGTCAACGAAGCTGATCAAACAAAATTACAACCCATACATCCAAAATTTCATCTTGGTCTCAGAAACACTCACGCAAGGCAAAAAATAAATAAAAATTAAGCCCAACAATTTAGAATTTTCAATCACTCCATGGTCAAGAGATTTGAGAATATACAAGTATATAATCAAACATTCTCTTTGCTTGCATTTGTGAAAGATATCGATGACATTATATAGATTTTGGGGAGGCATTTAGAGAGACAACTGACATAGTAAAGAGAGGGAATTTGAAAACTGAAATAGAGCCAAAAGCCCCTTTTTAAAATTTAAATATTTGAACCATAATAATTTTGAATTTTTATTTTGACCTTTCCCTCCAAATTTTGACCATATTTAATTTAATTTTAATCTCTTCCTTTTCTTATGAAATGTGCCATTAATCCGGCCAATATAATATTGCCACATCATCCATATGTTTGGGATTTTGACCACCAATTGGGTGCATCAACTTTGAAAAACCATATCTCTCAAATGATGAGGGCTCTCATGGAATTCCATATACCACTAGAATCGACATGACAACAAACATTACTTAACGATGGTCATAGAGGAAAATTCAATGATATTAGATCTCAAAAATCTTCAACAAGTGCAGGGATGTTTGGAGCTTCAAGGGATTTTAGGGTCTTAAGGCATTTGGAGATGCAAACTAGACAAATAGTAAGAAAGTTCAAGACACTGCATTGGCATAAATGACAAAACCATTCAACACTAGGAACAATTCCTCCCCTTAGGGTTTGAAGTAGCTAATAGGCTGTTGTGTTGATCCTACAATATTTAAGCAAAATAACTTGTTTACAAATCATAAGCTAGGAAGACATTTGAAGATGATGCTTGTTTGAAGCAATGTTATTCAAAACTAGATTGATCATCAAAATAGTAAATCTCTTAGACTGGGAACATGTCTGAACCAGACCAAAATTGTTAAAAAGACTAGACCAAAAATCTGGTCAACTAAAAACACATAAACTATTCACATTTTCAAGAAAACGTATTATATATTCATATTCATCCATATGAATACAAATCATTTATACACAAATAAGAAAAATTTCTTATTTATATATCATGTAAGGGTGCACATAATCAAATAACACCAAGTGAAATCCATCTTTGAACTGAAAATGCATCAACAAACAGACCCTTGATGGCCTCTAGCATAAAAAAATCACGTTACAACAAATACCTACATATTATGTAATGTCCCCATCCACTTAGTGTTAGTTTTTTATGGATATGGTAGCATCAGAAAAGTGTTCTAGTATCAAATGATGCCAAGAGGCTAAGGAACACAAGATCTCCAAAACCCAGAAAATGTTTTGGGAGATAAGCTTGGGAAACACCTTAATTAAATTAATTTGCAATAATTAAAATATTTCCTAAGTCTAACTTAGAAAAAGTGGTAAACTAAAGTGAATTAATTAAGGAGGTTCGATTTTTCTCTAGAGGCTTATATTGATGAAGTCTAATTGATATTAACTGTCAATGGAGATTAAATCGGGGTTGTTGAGACTCCAGCAAGAGATTATAAGAGCAGGTCGAAGGGCTTGGATATAACATCAAAGAGATAAGTGTGATCAGCTGTGAGAAAGGTATTTTGACTCACCCAATTCACAATATTTAGTGATGACACAATTCGAGCTAAGGGAAGAGCATCAGAGAGGGGTTTGCAAGAAGGAGAATTTTTGGAGAAATTATCAGGTGGTTTTCCAACTTTCAGAGTGAGGGAAGGAAGGCAAAATTATCCAGCAAGGAGGCTATATTCTGCAGTGCAAGTTGCCTAGTTTTCAATACGAGTTGTCGAGAGAGGGATCGATTCAACAATTAGAGCTCAGATCTAGTATTGGGAGGCCTAGCGAATTGTTTCCGGAGGTAGATAGAGGCAGGACAACTCATCTGAAAGAGTTTCAGAGGTAACACAAAATTTATCTAGCAGAAAGTGCACATTTCCAGTCTAGCTGAGTGAATTAGTTAGGAAGTGCGAGTTTTCCAGAGAGGCTAGATCGAGTATCTATGAGGAAAAAATTGGTTTTCCCAATATTTTCTAGTGGAGATAAATTATTGGAGGATAGCCATTTGGGCATCTAGTTGTAATTCTCTAAATTTGCTACATAAGGAAATAAACCTCATCTATTGCACTAGTTTTCCCTTCGAGGTTTTTCTGAGGACATTTAGTTGAAAATAATGATGTCATTTTATTGTGTATGTGTGTGTCTATTTCTTGGTTTCCCTATTTTTATTTCACAACATAATTTAAATTGGTGAAGAATTGCGGTGTGGTTTATTTGATATTTGTCGTAATAATAATTATAGAAGACAAATAAACTATTAAGTTAGGAGAATAATAATCAGTTGCTACAGTTCAAGAAATTTTAAGATCATATAAAAGCATAGAAGATCATATTAGAAGCTAAGTAGAAAAGGAAGTGAGATTGTGTAGTTTTAGAGGGAGACCTGAGCACAATATTTCCATATATGTGCAGGCCAACCAGATAGTACGAATCATTGTGGTAGGAAAATTTCTTTCCAGTTCAGGGTGAAGGAAAAGTTTAGTTTGCCTCAAAAGAAACAATAGTAGGTAGTGTGGTTCCTGGGAGAGGTTCCAGAGAGTAGACCTGTTATTTCACAGAGTATATTTGGGTGAAAATATTTATAGAAAGGGTTTGTAGTTGCAGATCTGTGCAGGAAAGGAAGAGAAAAACACACAAAGAGAATTTATAGAAATTATCATAAGGTTTCCAATTTTTTAAGTGCAAGAAAGGAGGTCATGATTTCTAACAGCAGTAGGTCTACTTATACTGAAAACTGTACCTCATCACACCTCCTGATATAGGAGGTCTGCAATGGGTTGAGGTTAAAATCTAGTCCTTAAATTTTCAAGACCAAAGATTCTAGGTTCGATCTCCAGTGGAGTCACCAATTAATTTTGTGGATAAATTCCTTCTGCAGATAAATAAATCTCCCTAGACCTGGTAGATTATATTAGTAACAACCAAGACAAAACTGGAATGTCTACCCTTATAGATGTTTGAAATATGAACGCTAAACCTACTTGGAATCCAATGCAAGCTTCCTTCTTCTTCTTACTTGTTAGCTTCAACTCCAACTCCAATTTCTAAAAGTGGAACCTGCAAATCATCCAAAACAAGCAATAATTTTTTTACAAAATAACATATACAAACAACTCTAAACAAGAAGTCAACGATTCATTTTCTACATATTTCTTAGTTACCCTATTTTTATTTTTGCAGTGTAATTTTAGTTGGTGAAGAATTGTAGTGTGGTAACTATTCGATATTTATTGTAATAATAATTACAAAAGACAATTAAACTATTAAGTTAGGAGAATAATACTCAGTTGCTATAGTTCAAGGAATTTTCACACTTAAAAGATATAAGGAATGGGATTCACTAGCCTAATAAGGTCCCCATAGGCTAGGACATAAAAAATTAATTAAGGGAACACCATTCACCTAGGAGTCAATATTTTAAAAGCTAAAGTGGTGAAAAAGGGGACATGAGTTCTAGGATAATGAAAAGTCACTTTTAAATTATAAGTAAGAAAACCCATGAAAGTGACATTATTAAAATAAAAGGGTAAAAATGTGGCAAAAGTGACGGAGTTATAAAAGGGGAAAATGAGTAGTCTCTCATTCTTGTATTTTATCACTTGAAAATTAGAATTTTGGAGAGCTCTTGAGGAAAAGTTTATGGTTTTGGGATACAGTCATTTCTGGTTGTTGGTGTTGGTGTTGAAACTATACACCCTAGCTAGTGGTGGAGAGGGATCACTCAAATTATGACCTTGTGCTTCAAGAAGAAGTGGATATTTGCATAAGGGAGTAAGTTAGTGGCGTTGTTAGGTGATTTTATCGACTAAAATTTTCTCTTCCATATTTCTTATGTAGACTTTAGTATATTTTTGGTGGGGAGTCCAAATTTGATCCATTTTGGGAAGGTCAAAGTCCTTGTTCCTTTGTTGGATGAAACCTACAAATTTAATCCACAAAAGGACAAATTTCATTGTCAAAGGGGGAAAATATCTATGCTGTAGTTGAACATGGACACGAAGAAAATTTCCAAAGTGAGTTCTATTTTACATAAGGGCGAGCCGCCTGTTGTTTTTGCTTGTTAAGTCTTCATTAAAGGGCCAAGTATCTTCTTCATTCTTGGCCGAGTTATGGAAACTCTAGTGGATGGACTGATACGCTGGAAGAAGGCCGAAAATCCTCTCTTATTGTAGGTTGTGGTTATTGTCAAGAAGGAGGGATGAGTTCCCTTTGTATTAGTGGTTGAGTGATATATCTAATATAGGGCCAAGTATCCTTTTCTTGTTGGATGGGAGAAATACCATAAGGGGGGTGAATTTCGTACCCTTAAAGGGCTAAGTTAACTATCATTTCTTGAGGATAAAACTTGATATATTTTGAGGTCAACTTTATTGCTTAGAGGTTTTCACAAGCATCCAATGCGTGGGATTGATATCTATGTAGTAAAAGGGATAAAATTACACCCATTTGGAGGTAATATCTTGGAGGATTATATTGCTGAAATCATGCCACAAAGTACCTAATATACTAAAGTTTGTATTGTTGATTTTATACAAGGTTCCTCTAATCTTTTGCTCACTATACACTCTTGTGCCAAGTGATGAGCCTCATCATTGGGTAATTATATGGGCCTTAATTCACCTCCGAGCTTAGTAAAACCAACTATTCTCATAGCTTATTGCATGCTTTTGATTATATTTTGTTTGTGAGGTGAGTTAGAGTTGGATATTATGCTTTGTGGTCTAATGTGCATGTAATGCAGGATTAAAGGAGAAAATCAAGGAATTTTTGCAAAGACCAAGGTCAAAAATTGAATGGGACAAGGGAGAGGGATTATAGGAGGTAAATCCTCCCCATTTAATACCCATGCATTCGAATATTCCTCCATTAGCTCGGATTGCAAACAACCAAATCATGAGGAAGAAGGCAGTCGAGCAAGTGAGAGACAAAGCACCAGTTTATCTCGAGTTTGGGAGCCAAGCCTCCCTAATTTTAAGGAATTCATTGGGGAATTCAGATGTATAAGTAGAAAGGCCTAGGATCTCATTAGGATTTGGATTTTTTTTTTGTAAAACTCTACTCTATTTTCGAGCTGCAAGACTTGTGACAGTTCTTTTGATGTAATTTGCTGTTTGGTAATAAGAATGAGTTTTGTTTTGAGCCAACATTGAGTTAAATCAGAGGGTTGAAGCTCTTGTGTTAGGGCCCAATCCTAGCAGCCAAGGCTCCTCTTTATTGTACATGTATGTTTAGTGTAGATTCATAGCCTAATTGTTAATTTTCTTATTAGATGCATTTCCATTATAAGTAGTGTAGATTAGATTGGTTGTGTGATAGTTTGCTTCCATTTGTGCCTTTAGGATAGAAAGGAGAAAAAGTATCACCACAATGTTGTTAGCAGGTGTCTCAGCCTCACTTCCTCCCTCTGGGACCATGACTTGAGGAAGGGACCCTTAAGCAGCCCCAAAAACACAGATTTCTAGTTCTTTTATGAGCTTTGGAGTTTGCTGCCTTTAATTCAGTATTTGGTTAATGTTGCAAGGTAGATTTCATTTTCATATTTTCCATCTCCATTTCTACAATATATCTCACTCATGCTTTCATTCCCTTCAACAACTTTCTTCATGCATAATATAGGTAGTCAATTCATTAGTTTTTCTTTTCTAGTTTATAAAAATGTATCTTGTTGCATAACTTTTTGGAAGACACACATGTTTTATGCAGAGTAGGTGCTTTAGGAGGAGACCACGAATTAATAGCTAGCAACCACCTTCAACTTCATCCATCTTAGCCATCCATTGCTTTCACCATCACCCTCACTAGTTTTTCATAATTTTTCATTAAAATTCTCCCAAACACATTGAGCGAATCTAGCCATCTCTTATATTGGATATTGATTCTTGAGTGCTCCTAGACATTCTAACACCCCATTCCACCCATCACACACCTTTCCTAAGCCTCCCATCACCTCCAACACCTCACATTTAGCTCTCGGCTGTATTGTGTTGGTTTCCTGTAATTCCTAAAGGATCATCTTGTAGGTTTCTAGTACATCCTGTAGGTTTTATTGAAACAAATTGTTTTGAGGCCGAATTGATGCGAAACCTCTAGGAAGTTACAGAAAGCCTCCTAGGACCCCTCCACACCATCCAACCACTTCATAAACCTTCTAGCCATCCTCAAATACCTTCAATCCCCTTGTCACATCCACTAGAACAATTAGTTTGCATACTTGATTTTGCCTAAAAAGACCAAAGAAAGTGAAAACATATTTAGTTTAGTTTCTATACTTGCACATTAGTATTGTTTGATTCTTTTTACTTTTGCAACTTAGATAGTAGCATTTGTTGATTGTTTATTTAACATTTCTGCTTAGCATATATTCTTGAATGGTTAATTAGGGTATAGTGTGGTTTAGCATTACATGTTGGCTTTCTCCATTACTGTAGTAGAGTAACTCTCTTAGAGTAGATTTCTATTTCTTACATCAAAGAATCAAGCTTCTTATGACTCTATAAAAGTCTAACTTGGAACCCCAGTGGTCTCTCGCCATCTGAAAAATGATAATAGACATAACCATCACTTTTACTTGTGCATACAACACTGTCACCTCCAAGTTTATACAGACCCCGGGTTGATAAGTAAAGCTGGTAGCCTAGGAGTTGCAACATCCTTACTGCAATACTGGTGCTCGTCACTATTTGGCGCCGTTGTCGGGGAGGTGTTTGAGTAGAATGTGATTACTGCTTTCTTTTCTTCTATTTCTTGTCTTCAATATTCTGCCAATAATTTATTTCTGCAAAAGTAATATAGTTTTTTCCTTTCTTTCCTTTTTCATTGTTTGCTTTACTTTCCATTTTGCAAGTAGGGTTTCAATTCAACAAGTAGTTTTTTTATTCTGTCAATAATTCTCATTCAATCAACAATTTCAATTCTGCAGGTACTTTCCAAGTTATATATATATATATATATATACACACACACACACACACACACACACACACACACACACACACACACAAAACCAACCCAAAAATATTTCTTTTTATGCCTCGTAGGAATAGGGACAACTTAGGGAAATTTTTGCCAAATACCCCCATTGCATCCAAACGCCAACCTTCTCTCTTCTTCAGTGGTTGTGAACTGGAGGAACCCTTAGGTGAGAAACCTGACATATTTGAAGAACCTACAGGGGAAGAATAAGAGGAACCCATTCCTATTGAACCAATGGATGAAAATTGAAATGACAGAGGGAATAGAGAGAGAGTTGAGGGTGCCTTCCCCATTAGGGAAACCAATGGGTACACTAAGATGAAACATATATGCCCCTCTGCCTTACCTCATTTCCATGGATTGACCACAGAGGACCCCGACACTTTCCTGTTTGAGTTTACTGTTATATGCCAAACTTATGACTATACAGACGATGAGAAAAAGTTAAAACTATTTCCATCTACCCTCAAGGATGAAACATATCACAACTTGTTCTTAGATGCAACAGGCCTTTAACAACAAATATTGGGACTACTGTCGGTCAAAGGATACTAAAGAAGAAATTTTTAGGATGACCATAGGCAATGATGAATCCTTAGAAGACTATGAAGAAAGAGTCTAGCTTAGTTACAAAAGGGCCAGGTGCACACTTGACCCTAATTCACTAAAGTTGATCCTCTTAGGGGAGTAAGAGAAGATATTTTGGATACCTTACATTTGTTAGCAGGAGGAGATATCTACCAATTACCTTATGAGATATCAATATTGCATTTAGAAACCATTATAGGGCAGCTAGGAAAAAGGGTAGGGGTAGTCAACCTATGGCCAATACATCATCTTCCAACTCATCCATCAAGGGTGAAATTGGAAACGTGCTGGAAGATTTCAAAAGTGAGATGCTACAAACCCTCGCCTTGTAACTGGATACCATGAACATTAAGAGGAAGCAAGAGGAAGTAGAGATATCCTTAGCCATCTTTTGTCCTAGATGCACCAGGAGGCATCCTAGGAATGGATGTCCATTGAAATCTATTGAAATTTACTCGGTCTATGAAGAAAACCACTCCACAGACAAGTGCCATTCTTTACCCAGACTTAAAGCTGTATATCAAGGAGATGAAGGGGTCACTGAGTAGCTTTGCTACATTAACCAAAGGAGACCTCTTGGACCTAGACCATACCAACAGGGCATGCAAGGGTCATCCCATGCATATTACAACCACAACCAAACCACAACTATACCTTCTTTGGGACCCCCTACTCATCCTTCCTGGTATACACCCCCTCCTTGATCCTATGCATCTCAGTATCACTTCCAGCTAGCTAGCCAGCCATTTCATCCTTATGCTCCACCACAACCTCAGTGGAATACACCACTCCAGGGGTGGAGGCCCCAATACAACAATGCTCCAGCTCTATTGCCTCCACCAGTTGCCCAACCACAACTCCTACACTCTGCTCCACCCATGGAACTCCAGATGTCTACCCAACCAAATCCAAACCCAAACAACAAGTAGGCTCAACAAGTATATAGTGGAGAGCCATCATATCCAGCTTATGCTATGGAAATCCAGGAGATTAACCTGAGATCTGGGAGAGTTCTCCTAGATAACCAACCTCCACCTCCGCTTAAGGAGGTTGAGGAAGAAAGAGAGGAAAGAAACCTTAAAGTAAATACACCCTTCTCTGAGATATTAGCCCGACCACTCTAGCCTACCCCAGAAGAGGCTGAACTCCTTGGAGAATTGAAAAATCTATGTGTAAATATCCCACTTCTCCATGAAATAAAATATGTTCCCATTTACGATAAGTTGATTAAGGAGAAGTGCTTCAAGCATCCAAGGAGGTGAGAAAGGGATGCCCCTACCATTAATGTCATTGGGCAACTGTTCGACTTAATGTTGGGGCAGGTAATATGTCCAAAATATTTGGACCCTGGAAGCCTTGTAGTAGATGTGCACATCAATGGAATCATTGTCCCACACACTCTGATCGATCTTGGGGTTGCCATTAATTTGATGACCAAGGACACCATGCTCAAGCTCAACCTCCAAGGTTCATTGAGGAAGACCACAACAATTCTACAAATTACAGACCATTCCACAGTAACCCCTGAGGGAATTGTGGAGGATGTGATTGTCTCCATTGAATCCTGGGAGTACCCTATAGATTTCCTAGTTCTCTAGCCTAAGGCTAAGCTTACTGGTTACCCTCTCATCCTTGAGAGGCCATGGTGGGCCATTGCTGATGCTTACATTAGCTGCAGAGCTGGGAATATAACCATCAAGAATGGGCATATGTCCAAGCAGTTAGTCCTATACCCTCCTGCTCAACCTTCTCTATAGCATGACTTAACTTTATGGTTGGAGGAGGAGGAAGAAGATGAAGTTTATTCTTCTCAACTTTGTGCTTTGGAAGCAACCATGGGAGGAGGACAACAAGATGAGGATGACTTGATTGAACATCTACATCAAAGTCCAATTCTCCGTTCATTACCCTTAGAAGAAGCAGTAAATGAAACCCAAAACAATCATACAATTGAATTATTCTTGGCTGATTCCAACCCACTCCATGTCAAAAGCATAGAATTTGGCCTAGAGAGGACCTTGAAAATCAGTCCATCTCTTTCTTATCTCGAAGAGGAGAAGCTATGCAACATGTTAAAGGAAAATCTAGAAGCCTTCTCTTGGAGTTACAAGGAAATTAAGGGAGTACACCCCTTAGTGTGTACTCACCACATATACATCAAAGAAGGTTGCAAGCTGGTCCGGAAACCACAAAGGTGGATGAATCCAACTCTTAAAGATATAGTCAAAGAAGAACTACAAAAACTGCTACATGCAAGATTCATTTACTCTATTTCTGACAGTGAGTGGGTCTCTCCTTTGGTGATAGTTCCGTAGAAAAATGGTAAGTGGAGCATTTGTGTCGATTACAGGGAGTTGAACAAATCCACAAAAAAGGATCATTTTCCTCTACCTTTCATTGACCAAGTGCTAGATGGCCTAGTAGGGAAAACATTTTTCTCTTTCCTAGATGGATTCAGTGGGTACAACCAAATCTAGATTTGCCTAGAAGACTAGGATAAGACTACATTCACTTGTACTTGAGGTACTTTTTCCTATAGGGTCCTCCCTTTTTTCCTATGCAATTCTCCTGCCACTTTCTAGAGAGCAGTCTTAAGTATTTTCGCCGAATTGGTCCATGATGCGGTGGGGTTTTATATGGATGATTTTACACCTTATGGCTGTGATTTTTAAGAAGCCCTATCTAACCTAGGGAAAGTACTGCCTGAATGCATTGAAATGAACCTGTCTCTAAGTCCTGAAAAATGTGAATTCTTAATGATTGCAGGGACTATGATAGGTCATTCAATATCTCAACAAGGACTATAGGTGGACCCAAACAAAATAACTATCATCCAAAGGGTCCCACCTCCTCAAAAGTAGAGAGATGTCACAAGTTTCCTAGGGTTAACTCGATACTACCAAAGGTTCTTAAAGGACTTCAACAAGTTGGCCTCTCCTTTATTTGGTTTTTTGGTGAAAGATTTTGAGTTTATATGGTCAAAAACTAGTCAAGAGGCCTTAGACATCCTAAAGGATAAGTTAACCACTGCACCAATTCTCTGAGGCCCAAATTGGCCCTCCCCTTTCATATTCATGTTGATGCTTCACACAAGGCCATAGGAGCAGCCCTAGGTTCAATAGTGTTTATAGTGCCATTCCACTCGACCTTAGACCCCCACTTGGTTTAGCCCCGATCAAATTTCCTGATGGATTTGATTAAGATATGGCTTTCCAGTTAAGAGAAAGGAACCCCCCACACTCTGGAAGAAATGAAAAGTGTAGAAATAAGTATTGAGGCTAACCTAGTTTCCAAAAGATCCAAAACTATGAATGAGAGAAGAACACCTGTAAAAGAAGAAAATACACCCTTTGAACAAAAGATTAATGTTATAGTCAAAGGAATGGATAGATTGTTGGACAGAGTTGAAACCATTGAAAGGAAATCTCCCTGGGATGGCCAATAGTCTAATTCAGGGGGAAATCCTAACTTTAGGAAAAATCAGAACCAAAACGCTGGAAAGAATATTCCTGACCAGAATATCATACCACCTTTCCAAGAAAACTATGTAGAGGCCTCCCACTCAGAAGACCTTGAACAAGACACTCAAATCAATTTAATGGGTATAGATGATGAGGAAGGTGTCTTCCTCACCCAGGACAATCAAGAGTCCCCTGTGCTCTGAAAATTCTAGACTCAAACAGGGGAATCATTTGATTTCAGGCAGGGGTATGATTTTTCTATTTTTAAGGTACATAAGCAGTATAATTTAAGAAGCAGAAAAAATGTTGATGCCTCAGAACCAAACTAGAAAACAGGCCCTGATCAACCTAAAAAGGGTAAAATAATTCCAGTGACAAAAACACTTTAGATCCTTTCTAAAACAAATCAAAATCCTCCTAGCCCCACCATAGAAGATGTATCTGATAGTTAGCCCAATAATGAACAACCTTCCACTCCACTTCCCCCTAAGGAAATAGTGGAAGAGTCTCCAAAAATTGTATTAGGAAAATCAACAAAAAATGCAGCAAGCCCTGAAAAAGATGAAAACACCGCTGCCAGAACTCCAAATGTTTAGACAGACAAAGCACCTTTTTCATTTAACCTTGGAGCAGAGGTGGCCAAGCTTAAAATTTCTATTCCTTTGACAAAATTGGTAAATCATGATACTTACAGGTCTCAGATAAACAAATCATTAAATATCATTGAAAATGAAGATTCTATAAATCTCTTTGATGACTAGCCCGAGTTAATTTTGGCCCTCAGGTAAATGTGAAACCAATGGAAGGAGGGATACCACCATTCTATGTTATTCTTAATATCCATGACAAGATTTTACATAATTCCATGTTTGAATCTGGTGCCTCGCACAATCTCATGCCCAAGTTTGTTATGGGGAAACTTAACTTAGACATCACTAGACCCTATAGGGATTTATTTTCCTTTGATTCCATTCAAGTGAGGTGTTTAGGAATTATAAAGGATTTGTGTGTCTCTTTGGTTCAATACCCTACCAAAACTATACTCATGGACATTGTTGTAGTAGATATCCCACCCAAGTATGGCATGTTGTTGTCTAGATCCTGGGGGCCAAACTTCAAGGGTCTCTACAATTAGACATGTCATAAGCCACCATATCTATTTTTGGACAATCAAAGAAGCTATATAGAGAAACTTTAATGAAGCATGCAGTGAGTAGTCAGGAGAGACCTCAAAACTTTCCTATTTACCTAGTGCATTTTGATATGGATTCCTTTATTCTCTATAATGTAGAAACTAATCAAGAAGATACTCCAAATGATATAAAAATAGAACCAAAAGAAATTGTAAAAGAAAAATCAACTATGCAAATTCAAGAGATATCAGATGACAAAGAAAATCCAGATGCCTTAGCTAAGAAAGATTCCACTACCCCAGATGAAAACTATGAACATGAAATCTTATGGCATTTGGAGTTTGATGGTTCAGTAAACACATTAGGTGCAGGGGCAGGAGTATGGATTTATAACTTAGAAAATGATCAGGCAGAGGGACATGCCTATAGGTTAAATTTCAAATGCACAAAGAACATGGAAGAATATGAGGCCCTCCTATTAGGTCTTAAATTGGTTAAAAGCTTAGGAGCCATAAGGGTGTCAATTATGGGAGATTCTGAATTGATAGTTAAACAGATTAATGGTGCTTACCTAACTCGAGACCCTAGATTAGGAATTTACATAGGTATAATTGTAGAAATCGTTAACACTTTTTTAGAAACCAGAGAAGAATTGGGAGATAAAACTACAAAGGCAACCCAATTGATTAACTTTTTGAATAGCAGAAACAAGCACTAGTTGGAGAATTGGAAATTGAGGATAGAACTGCCATAATCCTAGAAATTAAGAAAGTTCTTACTAAAAAGAGCTTGATGCTTAATTTAGAAAAAAGATGTCAAAGTATTCATGAGGACATAGATGATTTTATGTTAAAATATGGCATTCTAAGAGACAAAGGCCTTCCAAGCCCACTAGTCATAAATGACAAGTCAATGACTCATGACGATTACATTGAGAAGTTGCACAAACAAGCCAGAAGTCAAGCCAACTCTTCTACAACAAAAGCACTACGTACAAGAAAGGTGCTTTATGATGGTTTAGAAAATCTTTTTTATATTGAACATGAAGTGAAACACTTATTCACGCTCCAGCCCAATTTTGCTAAGTACACTGAAGTTGACAAAGTGTATAGGAAATTAATCAGAACAAAAATACCAAAGGATGAATGGTGGACTAATATAATAGAGATACTATAAGTTACTGTAGTAAATCTATAAAGTATAAAATGTTTACTAAGGTAAGGTCTAGTAACACAGGTAAAGAGTATCAATAGATGAAACTAAAAAGAAGATCCAAGACACAATTACAAAAGAAACTGCAAGAGGCAAATCCGAGTTCCAACATCCAGCTTGTTTATAAATAAAGGGACATCAACAGTCTATTTTCCATCTGTCTCTATCTTTATGTAAAAGATATTTTGTATTTCCAACAATAAATCTCATATGGTTATGAGATATTTTTGTGGAATTTTTGTATAAATACTTCAGAAATTGAAGTCGTTAGGGTGGATTCAAAGACATTTCTGGTATACATTTCATATCAAGCTAGTGAGCTATTGTAATCAAGTCTGGATTGGTTGCTGGATCATGAAATAAAGTTAAAGACATTTTACAGGATTCTTGTGCATGAATAAGTATTAGCTCTTCTTGTTATTATTGTTTTCTCATCATGTTATAAATATTCACATGTTTTCTTTATAAAATCTAAATAGTAAACAAAGAAAAATATTTCAGAATTAGCTTTAAGCTCTCTGTTTTGACATGTTTACATTCTCACTGTTTTCTACTGAATTACCTTGGTTTGGGAAATCTTAGTTGCTCCACTACTTCCATAGTTTTCCCCTTAGGTCAAAAGTGAAGGATTCTTAATTTCCCTTTACCATTGACCTCCCTCTACTCCTCATCCCGGTCATGGTTTAAGGATTCTTCATTGCCCTTCTACCTTGGCTAGGTTTACCTCATCCATTTCAACCCATAGATTTGCTTTCTGTTGTACAAGCTTGCCCTGTGAATTCTTCCTTTAACAATTGATCTGATCTGATTAAGCTACTCTTTGTTTGACTCCATAGCCCAATGGACTGAAGGCTTGCTCTACCTATCTGTTCCTAGAATTCCACCACCCAATCAAAATCAAAACACCCTGAAACTTTCATAACTAGCCTAATATCCCAGTAAATAATGCTAATTCATAAAGAGAGAGCCCTCTCTAGACTTAGGTTGGCTAGAACCCCAGTCTAAAAGATTGGTTTGTAGTTACCTTGGATCCTTTCCTTCTTTCCAATAACTTCCAAGGAAAACCTGAGTGATAACATAGTGGCGACCACACTGGGGAAGAACTAATCCTCAGTTGAAACAAACCTTTAAGAAACCTAAAAAGCTTAATTTGAAATATCTTAAAGGAGTGATAGAAGTTACTTTGAAAAATCCATAAAAGAATAGCATTAAAAGGCTTGAAATCTGGTTTGAGGAAGAACTCATTACACCAGGTCTAACCATGATCCAAATCCTTCTCCTATGTTTAAAAATCCCAACTTGATTCCGAGAATCATTAGAAGACAAGAAAGATCAGTAAGCCCTGGACATTTGTTCAGATCACATTCATGTCCTGTTGAGCGGATTTTCCTAGAAGATCTTCCTTTTGACGAACATTTTGAACTCTCTCTGTTTAGAACCACATCTGACACTGAAATATTGGACCTAGTCCAAGAACCAGAATTCCTTAGAGAACTTGAAACCTAACGAGCCAATTTGTCAATTGATCGATATCTGCAGAACTCCACTTAGTCATCTCTTACCACCGATAGGACACCTGAACTTTCTGAAACTACTCTCTTTCTGCTAGTTCATCATTATTCCCTCACTCTTCTGAAAGCCATTCTACTCCTCCCTTCATCCCTTCACTTCCTCTCTAGTCAATCATCACCCAACATCCCATTACCACCTCCAGTTCTTCCTCCACAACCCAAACACCTCATGTTACCCCAACTCCCGTTCACACTACTACTCAACCTAGAATCATGGCCAATATATATGCTTCCCTTGTGATGCCTAGTCCCCTAGGTGCCATGCCTAAGGACTATCAAAGTAAAATGACTACTTTTAATGGCAATGGAACTTACACAGCTCAACAACACACTAAGAAAATGACCGACTATTTTGAGATATATGAAATTGACACAATTGACGTTCAAATGATAATTTTTGTCTAGAGTCTTTCTGGGGAAGTTAGCACTTGGTTTAGATCTTTAACCCCCCAAAGTATAGATAGCTTAAGAGTTCTATACCAACAATTCTTGAATAGGTGCAAGAAAAAGAAGGATCCCCTACAAATTTTATTTGAATATGATAACCTTAGAAGGGGACCTCATGAAGCCATTCAGGACTATTGCACTAGGTTCAATAGTGTTTATAGTGCCATTCCACTTGACTGTAGACCCCCACCTATTTTACCTTGATCAAATTTCCTGATGGATTTGATTCAGATATGGCTTTCCAATTAGGAGAAAGGAAGTCCCCCACTCTGGAAGAAATGCAGAGTGTAGCAGTAAGTGTTGAGGTTAACCAACTTTCTAAAAGAGCCAAAGCTAGGAATGACAGAAGAACACCTGTAAAATAAGAAAATACACCCTTTGAACAAAAGATTGATGCTATAGTCAAAAGAATGGATAGATTGTTAGATAGAGTTGAAACCTTCGAAAGGAAATCTCCCTAGGATGGCCAACAGGCTAATTCAGGGAGAAATCCTAACTTTTGGAAAAATAAGAACCAAAATATTGGAAAGAATATTCCTGACCAGAATATCAGACCACCTTTCCATGAAAACTATGTAGAGGCCTCCCACTTAGAAGACCCTGAACAAGACACTCATATCAATTTAATGGGTCTAGTTGATGAGGAAGGTGTCTTCCTGACTCAGGACAATCAGGAGTTCCATGTGCTCTGATAATTCCAGACCCAAACAGGGGAATCTTTTGATTTCAGGCAGAGGTATGATTATGCTATTTTTGAGGTACATAAGCAGTATAATTTAAGAAGCAAAAAAAAATGCTGATGCCTCAGAACCAAACTAGAAAACAGGCCCTGATCAACCTAAAAAGGGTAAAATAGTTCCAGTGACAAAAGCACTTCAGATCCTTTCTAAAACAAATCAAAATCCTCCCAGCCCCACCATAGAATATGTATATAATATTCAGCCTAATGAACAACCTTCCACTTCACTTCACCCCCATGGAAATAGTGGAAGAGTCTCCAAAAATTGTATTAGGAAAATCAACAAAAAATGCAACAAGCCCTGAAAAAGATGAAAACACTGCTGCCAGAACTCCAAATGTTCAGACAGACAAAGCACCTTTGCCACTTAAACTTGGAGCAGAGATGGCCAAGCTTAAAATTTCTGTTTCTTTGACAAAACTGGTAAAGCATGATACTTACAGATCTCAGATAAACAAATCATTAAATATCATTGAAAATAAATATTCTTTAAATCTCTTTGATGACCAACTTGAGTTAATTTTTGGCTCTCAGGTAAATGGGAAACCAATGGAAGGAGGGATACCACCATTCTATGTTAGTCTTAATATCCATTACAAGATTTTGCATAATGCCATGTTTGACTTTGGTGCCTCGCACAATCTCATGTCCAAGTCTGTTATGGAGAAGCTTAACTTAGACATCACTAGACCCTATATGGATTTATTTTCCTTTGATTCGAGTCAAGTGAGATGTTTAGGACTTATAAAGGATTTGTGTGTCTTTTTGGTTCAATACCCTGCCAAAACATACTCATGAACATTGTTGTAGCAGATATCCCAGCCAAGTATGGCATGCTGTTGTCCAGATCTTGGGTGGCCAAACTTCAAGGGTCTCTACAATTAGACATGTCATACTCCACCATATCTGTTTTTGGACAACCAAAGAAGCTATAGAGAAAATTTAATGAAGTATGTAGTGAGTAGTCAGGAGAGACCTCAAAACTTTCTTATTTACTCAGTGCATTCTGATATGGATTCCTTTATTCTCTACAATGCAAAAACTAATTGATAAGATAATCCAAATGATATAGCAGCAGAACCAAAAGAAATTGTAAAAGAAAAATCAACTGTCCAAATTCAAGAGATATCAGATGACAAAGAAAATCCAGATGCCTTAGCTAAGAAAGATTCCACTACCCCAGATGAAAACTATGAACATGAAATCTTATGGCATTTGGAGTTTGATGGTTCAATAAACAAATTAGGTGCAGGGGTAGGAGTATGGATTTATAACTTAGAAAATGATCATGCAGAGGGACATGCCTATAGGTTAAATTTCAAATGCACAAACAACATGGTAGAATATGAGGCCCTCCTATTAGGTCTTAAATTGGTTAACATCATAGGAGCCATAAGGGTGTCAATTGTGGGAGATTTTGAATTGATAGTTAAATAGATTAATGGTGCTTACCTAACCCGAGACCCTAGATTAGGACTTTACAGAGGTATAGTTGTAGAAATCCTTAAAACTTTTTTAGAAACCAAGCTTGCAACCATTCCTAGAAAACATAACATGCAAGCCCTTAGCTTGGCTATGTTTGCTAGCACCTGCAAATTGCTTTTTCAGCCCAATCACCATTATACTGTTGAAGTTAGGCATAGGCCAGCTATACCTGATAATCTTAAGAATTGGCAAGTTTTTGAAAATGATAAGAAAATTAATCACTTTCTGACATTAAATGAAGAATTTGCTAGCATTAATATAGATGTAGACATGATTTCAGATTTTGATCACGCTAATGAGTTAGACATTAACAAATTGGAAGAAAACTTAATAAACATGCTTCACCCTACTAAATTCATAAAGACATATATTCAGGACTTAAAACAAATGGATATTGATGAAATAATTGATGATGAAACTGAAGTCATAAATCTCAAATATAACCAATTACCCAAAGGATTAACCTTTGGAGGACTTGTTTGACTCCAATGATATTCCTAAAAAGGCTAAGATGGAGCCCTTGAAAGCAGACATCGAAGAATGCAACATAGGAAATCAAGAGAATCCTAAGCTGATAAAATTGTCTAAATCATTACCCCCTGATGAAAAGCTAAAATATATTGAGCTAATGAAAGAATTCCAGGATGTTTTCGCTTGGAATTATGAGGACTTAAAATCCTATGATACCAACATTATACAATGCACTACCCCTTTGAAAGAAGATCAAAAACCTTTTAGGAAAATGCTAAGAAGAATCAATCTTGTTGTATTACCTTCCATTGAAAAAGAGATCAAACGAATGTATGACGTAGGAATCATTGCCCCCATTAGGTTTTCATATGGGGTATCCAATCTTGTCCCTACAAGAAAGAAGACATGAGAAATCAGACTATGTGTTGACCTTAGAAACTTGAACAAAGTCTTACTCAAAGACAATTATCTGTTACCTAAAATTTATCACATAATGCAAAGGGTAGTAGGTTCCATAAGGATTTCACTTTTAGATGGATTCTCGGGTTACAACCAAATTTTAGTCCATCATGATGACCAAGAAAACACTGCATTCACAACCCCATGGGGCACCTTCATGTATGTTAAAATGCCTTTTGGATTGAAAATTGCAGGGGCCACCTTTCAAAGGGCAATGGATATTGCCTTTGTAAAGGAAATCCATGATTTCCTAGTTATATAGCCTGATGATATCACAATATTTTCTAAGTTAGATCATCAACACTTGGATCATCTTAGGCAAGTTTTTATTAAATGTAGGAAATATGGCATTTCTTTGAACCCAAAGAAGTCTTTATTTGGTTTGGAAGAAGGAAAATTGTTAGGCCACATTGTCTCCAAAGATGGAATCCGGATTGACCCAACTAGGACTGAAGCTATCTTGCAAATACCTCACCCAAGAAACATTAAAGCACTTCAGGCATTTTTAGGATTTTTTTTTTTTTTTTAAGAAGGTTCATCTCTAACTTAGTTGAACTAATTAGATTATTAAATAACATGTTGAAAAAAGATTCGGCTATTAAGTGGACAATAGAGGCTAAAAAATCATTCAAAGAAATAAAACTAGCCTTAACTCGGACACCAGTCCTCATAAGTCCAATATTTGACAAAGAATTTATTATTTTTTCGTTCACATCTGAACATAATATTGCTGCAGTTTTACTACAGAAAAATGATCAAGGATTTGAACAACCAATAGATTTCTTTAGTAAAGCTCTAAGAGATGCATCCTTAAAGTATAATATAATGGAAAAACAAGCTTTTTATTTGGTACAAGCCATCAAAGATTTCCGAGTCTGTATCATATATTCTCACATTGTAGCTTATGTTCCCAATGCTGTAGTCAAATACATTCTCACCCAGAATGGAGTTGATGACAAAAGGGGAAAGTGGATAGCTACCATATTGGAGTATGACATAGAGATTAAACCTAAAAAATTAATCAAAGGCCAAGGGTTGGCTAAACTCATGGCTAAAACTAATTGCGAAGCCCTAGGTATAAATTTTATTGCAGAACTAGACAATGGATAGGAGGTGGCGACTCCATAGATCATCCAGGCCTTTTTAGACTCACCTTGGTATGCTAATATAGTATATGTCTTTCAAAACCTACAAGCTTCTCCAGGGTTGTCCAAAACTAAAAGTAGGTTTTTGAAAAATGAAATCCAAAAATTTATGCATAATGGATAATACTTTATTTTGGAAAAATCATGAAGGCATTCTGTTAAGCTGTTTATTAAAGGAATAATCTGACAAAGTACTCCAAGAATTTCATGCAGGTGATTGTGGAGGACACATCTACTGGAAGACAATAGTTGATAAAATCCTAAGAGCTGGATTCTACAGGCCAATCTTGTTTTCTGATGTAAGAAAGTTTGTAACCACCTGCCACAAGTTTCATATCTTTGAAGGAAAACAAAAGCTACTGCCTTTACCTCTCAAACCCATTTCTACAGAAAAACCATTTCAATAATGGGGTCTAGACTTGATTGGTGAAATTCACCCCCCCTCTTCCGCTCAACATAAATGGATATTGACTGCCACATATTACTTCACCAAGTGGATAGAAGCCATTCCCTCAAGACAAGCCACTGACACTGTTATCATAGGTTTCCTAGAGGCTAAAATTCTGTCCAGATTTGGTTGCTCCGACAAAATTATGACAAACAATGCTGCAACATTCAAATAAAAAAGAATGATTGATTTCTGTCATAAATACCATATAACCCTTGGTCACTCCACAACCTACTATCCCCAAGGGAATGGACTTGCTGAATCCTCCAACAAAAGCTTAATTAATATTATTAAAAAATTTCTGGAAGACAATAAGAAAACATGGAACAAGAAACTGATCAATGCTTTATGGGTAGACAGGCTTACAAATAAGAAATCTATTGGTACCAATCCATATCAGTTAGTCTATGGGATGGAGGTAGTTTTCCCCATTGGGAGTTCTAGATATGAAACTGCTCTAGGAATCTGAAGTTGAAGAAAATGATATTCAGAGAAGGATCAATCAAACTATTCACCTGTAGAAAACTAGGGAAGAAGTATACCTCAAAGCCCAAGTACTGCAAGAAAAACTTAAGAAACTTTTTAATAAAGGAACCAAGGCAGAATACTTCTATCTTGGTGACAAAGCTTTGAAGTGGGATTCCAAAAGAGAAGACAAAGGGAAACATGGGAAGTTTGACTTCTTGTGGAAAGGACCATACATTATATATGCCTTTAGAGGTAATAATGCTTACTTTCTCAAAGAATTGGATGGTGCAGCGATAGAAGGAGGACCTGTTAATGGTTGAATGTTGAAGCATTATGTTGACCCAATTTAGTAATTTTACCAGTTCGGTTTTACATACTATATCCTTCATAATGTTTAGTGTTGACTGGATGGTAATTTTGGAGTTGAAGCACGAAGGGAAGGCCCTAAGCTTCAAAAGTTTTACTATCATAAATATCAAGAAAGCAGCAAAGTAAAAGGGAAATTGCAGAGTAAAATCATAGTCTCTCAGAAGGCCATTGATCCACAGTTCTTGACTTCCCACTAGGGAAATCCGTCCCCATGTGGAGCCACTGTTATGTTCCTATACCAATAGGTGTCATAATTTATGATCGACTTAGTTTATCTCTGTAATATGTACATACCTTTTCTTTTTGCAAATGTTTCCCATATTTGTAAAAAAAAAAAACTTAAAAAAATGTAAAGAGTGTATATCCTAAAAGAAAAATCAAAGGATAAAAAGAATGAAAAAGGTCAAAAAAGATGAAACATGATCCCTAAGAAAAATAAAAAAGACCATGAAAGTGTGCAAGTCAAAATGCCACTACTATTTCACTTTTTGTATGAATGATTGTGTGCAACTTGTTACTTTTGCCACAATCCATGGTAACCAAATAGTTTAATATTGGTTATTCCATGTTTTGAATTTCATGCTTAGAAATAGAGAATAAAATCTGACCAAACTATTTAATCTTGGCAGATAAGTAGATAGGTAGAGTAAATAAAAAGGAGCTCAATAGTTTAATCTGAGCCCTTGGATGTAATAAGGGCAGACTTAGATAGATTTCCAATGTAAAAGAAAAGAAAAGTTTGATAAGGTTTGCAAGTTTAAGTGCACCCTAATAAAAGAGGTAAAAATGGTAGGATGTGTAGGTGGGTAAGTAGATGACTGGTTGTAGAATTATGTATGATGAATGGTTAAGTTAAAAGCTAAAATCATTTGCTTTCATCATTACATTAATTTGGCAAAGCATGGATGACAAAGACACATTTACAAGGTTACATAATTAATTTCCTCATTCATTTTACCCCTCATGGTAACTAATTTCCCACAAGTAAAAGTTCCAAAAACCTTAAGTTAAGGGGGCTCAGAGCATTTCTCTGACTTCTAGAGGGATCAGACCCTCGGCCCAATAACTTATAAGGTCAAAGGTGCTAAAAAACCCTCATCAACCTTCACCCCTTCATCATTTATTCACTTCCTCTAAAACCCCCTTTCCCCAAGTAAGTTCACTATTTTCGAAGGAAAAGTAATCACCCCACAAAATCCCTTTACCTAAGTTATAATGTTTAATATGAAAAACAAATTAATGTTAAACGCATTATACTTAGCGCACTTTTATTTTCATCTCATATTAACAACTGTTTTTACCTATGTATTAAATCCCCAAAAATCACCCCTTTCCCATATATTTTATTGTTAAAAACCCCATATGTTAATAATCCCATCCTCGAGGTTTGAAACATAAACCTTAATATTGAAACAATTAAAATAAGGGATTAATTAATTGACTTGCGGTTAATTAATAACCTAAAAATCCCGCCAAATAATAGAGATTAATTAACCAATTTGTGGTTAAATTAATAATCTATCCTCGCCCAATCACATCATCCCTGATGTTATTAATTTCCCTAAATCTGCAATTAGTTCTCATCGGGCCCCTCCATTAACTCCCGATCACATCCGTGCCCCAATCAGTGTACGATCTGATCCTTTCAGATATGATGGTCAACGCTCATATCATGTGGACTCCGATGTGGAACTTTACCCGCACGATGTGAGCAGTTTTACTATTTTCCCACTGCCACGTGTCACCCGATGAATGGAATCGGGCAGACCTCTCCAAATACCGCCTAGCGCTCAAAAGCTGTGCGATGAAAACCATTACCGCTTCCGCTTACAACCATCACTAAAAGACAAAGTGTCATGTCCATTAACTGGTGCCATCTATCCCTTTCACCATACTTGCCAAATATTTTGACTTTGTGAATAAAAACAAAAATACTCATCTTTTTTTTTGTTTTACCAAAACAATAGAACTTCCTATTCTCCATGGACACAGAAGCACATTCATGCTGTCACCCCGCATTCAAACCATTAACTCCAAGAAGCCGCTGAACTCCTTGTTGCCACTGTAGACCAGCACACCTCATCTAGACTACACTCCAGTGCCATTCCATTTCCCGTACCACCATAACCAGGTATTTACCCACTTCTACTGGAAAACCCTGTGTTCATATCAAACCAGGACTTAATTGTTTTAGAAATTGAGTGTTTTTATCAGAATTCAAACGGTCCTATACTCTGAATACTCTTTAGAACAACCTGGTTCTCCATAAGATCCCTGAATTTCCCTCCCAACGTCCTTGAATACACAAGAACCAAGGATGGAAGCTCCCATCTCCCTAAATTTCATGCCAATTACTACTCCCCATAGGGATTTGGACCACCTCCCCTTGTCCGACATAGATTTTCAAATAAAGGACCTTACTTTTGATCAAAGTTATAATGTAAGTACCGAGACAATTATTTAAACCATGCTGATAAAATAGGTCTTTGGGAATCTAACCTACCTAAGTACCAATTCCCCACTGTCCATATTTTCCCAGATATTGTCCACCAATGGCATGCAAATTACGACCCTAATATGAGAGTTCTAATGTCCCCAGACTAGAAAATTCTATTCACCATTACAGCTGAATCTATAAATGAGATGTTACAGTTGCAACCTGGTCAGGACCTCAATCCCCTTTCCATTGGCGATTTACTCGAAAAATATTGAAATCTATCCAGTTCTGAAATTACCCAAATCTGCCAAACTTTCATTGAAGAAAAACACAAGCCAAAAGACCCCCCTCCCTACATGTCATGCTTCTTTACTAATCTGGGTAGGGATATCATCACCATGATTTCTTGCATTTTGGGTTTTACCACTAATGAGTATGTAGATGAGGTGACCTTAGCCTACATGTCTATTTTTACTCCTGGACAACCTCCTCCAATCAAATTTGACTATGCTACATTCATTGCAAATAAGATGCATGATCAATTCATGAGATTAGAGCAAGAGAGAGTATTCAAATATTCTTCGGTCTTATATCATCATTTTCTCTACTACCAAACTGATAAATTCCATTTCTCTGTCCAAAATCTTGATACTAAAGAAAATCCTAGGTCTGTTATCTTTTGGACCTCAATTTTCCACTATTCTAGCTCTTCTCCTCATCCTTACACATATTTCATTGACTTATTTGTACATCTAGTAACTACTATGTTATTGGGAAATCCTCCTCCCAGGATTAGTGTAGATATTAAAAGAATTCTTCAGTTATCCAAGTAGTATAAGGTTGGGGATTGGTACTTGTACCAAAACCATACCGAGATCATAATTTATGGGTGTGAGCTGCCTCCCTATAATCTGCCCAAATATCTCCCCATCAGATTATTTTCCCTGGAGTATTACAGGAAAATGATCAATTCTGATGAAATCAACTTTGTAAAGACTAAGAAGAAATCTCAGCTAAGGATATTCATCCTATTGACCAAATGGAACTACATAAGTAGACCGGGGAAATGGTTTATTCTACTTTAACTAGCAAAGCCATCGCAACCCATCAACTACAAAATTCATTGCATAACACCTCTGCACAATTGCAATTAGAAAAAGCTTCCTCTTAGGCTAAGGACACAAGAATAACATATTTAGAATATCTGATAATAGAATTGGGACATGATCTCAAAGATGTGAAGGCCACTGAACAGTTAATTAAAAGGAAGAATGATGACATTGCTGCCTTGAAAAAGCAGTTTAAGATCCCTCCACTCCATCATCCTCAAATTGCAGAAGTTATAGAAAGGAAAAAGGAGGAAGAACTTATGGACCTGGTCCTAAGACTAAATGACCAGCTAAAGGAAACTAAGGACGAATTGGAAAAAACAATCCAGTCTAAGCAAAGTGAGTCGACCAATTTTTAGATTGTTATTCCCATAGGTTCTACAACTGTGCCTTCCACTCTGGCAACTTCCTTGGCACCAACTCTTCCATCAGTCACAACGCTACTAGTAATAGGGACCACTTCGACTACAGGCACACCAGCTAGCATAGAGTCAGCATCAGAAAAGACAGATGAAATGATCAAAGCCATGGAACAAATGAGTATCCAGGCAACTGAGTTGAAGAAACTTAAAGAACAAATGTCAAGCTTAGAAACCAATTATGAGCTTGCACAGATTCATAATAAAGAGGAAGAAAGGAAAAATAGAAGGATGGAAGAAAGAATCAAAGTCTTGGAAAAGGAATTAACATTAGAAAAACCCTTGAGAGATATTAAGGATATTTGGCCTTCTATCCAAATAATTTTTAAACAGACTGAGCTAGTTAAAATAGTTGTGGAGGCCATACAAAAAACCGGAGAAGAATTGGGAGAGAACACTGAAGAGGCAACCCAATTTATTAACTTTTTGAATAGAAGAAACAAGCACTAGCTGGAGGAATTGGAAATTGAGGATAGAACTGCCACCATCTTGGAAATTAAGAAAGTTCTTGCTAAAAAGAACTTGATGCTTAATTTGGAAAAAGGATGTCAAAGTATTCAAGAGGACATAGATGATTTTATGTTAAAATATGGCATTCTAAGAGACAAAGGCTTTCCAAGCCCACTGGTCATAAATTACAAGTTAATGACTGATGATGATTACATTGAGAAGCTACACAAACAAGCCAGAAGTCAAGCCAACTCTTCTACAAAAAAATCACTGCCTACAGGAAAGGTGCTTTATGATGGTTTAGAAAATCCTTTTTATATTGAACATGAAGTGAAACACCTGTTCACACTCTGTTATGAAACCAACTCACAAAAATATAGAAAATATAGTTGAACGCCTTAGAATTCAGCCTCTTCGAGGGGGTAACCTCCTTTACATTACACAAATGAACAATTCTTCGATGATTCAAATGACAAAACCTCCTTTCTATATATAGGAGTCTAAGGAGTCACAAATAACCCAGCCGACCACAACATAATAATATAAATCCACAAAAAATAACAATAGGGGATCTATGGGGTAACAGTAATAACAATATGGGGACAATAGGGGCACACAATATTAATAAGGGATACAACTACAAATAGTAATGGGTAATCACTAGTATTATAGGGACCTAACATTCCCCTCTCCTTAAAAAAAAGTGTTGTCCTCAACACTTGAGTAGTTTTGGATGCCTTTGTATAAAATTCTCATCCTCCCATGTGGAATCTTCAGCGGATAAGTTCTTCCACTTGATGAGATACTCCGAAATTGATCGATTTTGCAGCTGTCGAGTTCTTGTTTCTGTCACTGCTTCCGGTTCCAATATAATTTTTCCTTCCTCGCCAAGTTCTGGCAACATTGTATGAATTGGGAGCTTGTTGAAAACTGGGTGCACTCGAGAAGCTGCAGGAAGCTCCAATTTGTATGCCAACATACCAATCTTTTGCAACACCTTGTACAAACTATAATACTTTGGTGGTAATTTATTATCCTTCTTAACTTGCTTCAGGGAAATTTGTTTATATGGTTGTAGCCATAGGAATACCCAATCACCTACATCAAAACTTCTTTCGTTGCGATTTTGATCTGCTTGTTGTTTCATTCTATTCTGTGCCAACATGAGGTTATCCTTTAAGAGTTGGAGGACTTGTTGTTGATGTTTGATGTGATGTTACACTACTTCAACCTTAGAATTTTATCTTAAATATGATGTGATGGATGGTGGCTGATATCCATAAAGTTCCATAAATGGGGTCACTTTTGTTGTTGTATGGAAGGAAGTCTTATACCACCATTCAGCTAGAGGCAACCATTTGACCCATTGTGTCTGTTTATCAAATACAAAGCAACGAAGATATCCTTCCAAACATTTGTTTACTATCTCAGTTTGCCATTCAGATTGAGGATGATAAGATGAGCTATGATCTAACTAAGTACCAAGACAAGAAAATAATTCTGTCCAAAAATTTCCAGTGAAAATGGGATCTCTGTCACCTACAATAATCTTTGGATTTCCATGTAGCTTTTGAATTGTTTCCATAAATGCAATAGACATTGTATTGGCTTTAAATGGATGTGATAATGCACAAAAGTGTGCATACTTTGTAATTCTGTCAACTACCACCATGATGACACTCTTTCCCTTAGACTTGGGTAAACCTCTGATAAAATCCATTGAGACCTCCTCTCAACATTGGCTTGGAATGGATAAAGGTTGTAATAGACCTGGGGCCTTAATTGTTTCCACTTTATTTTGTTGGCAAACCAAACATTTCGCCACAAAATTTTGAATATCTGATTTAGGGCCATCGAAAAAAAATTCCTTCTTAACCCTGTGGTAAGTTTTTTAAAATCCTGATGCCCTCCTAAGGGAGAAGCGTGTAATTCCATAAGAATCTTTTGTTTGAGTTGGGAATTCTTACTGAGGTATAACTGATCTTTGTACCATAACGAATCATTTTTCTAGCTAATAGTATCAGATGTACTGGAATATTGTTGTAACTTTCGAATAAGTACCCACACTTCTTCATCATTCTTATATTTCTCCCTTGCTTCGTTTATCTAATCTAGTTGGATAATAGAAATGGCGCACAACAATGCTTCCACATCCTCATCCTTTCTTGAGAGTGCATCTGCCACCACATTTTGCTTCCCTTTTTTGTAGATGATTTCAAAGTCATAACCCAACATCTTTGTGACCCACTTTTGTTGCTCTTCAGAGGATAATCTTTGTTCTAAAAAGTATTTAAGGCTATCATGATCCATTTTTACCTTGAAGTGTCTTCCCATTAGGTAGGGTCGCCATTTCTGAAGTGCATGGAGTATTGCCAACATTTCCTTCTCATAAATAGCTTTGTGTAAAAACTTTCCCTTGATTGGACGACTTTCAAAAGCAATGGGTCTTTCATCTTGCATTAGAACAACACCAATTCCATTTCCTGAAGCATCACATTCCACAATAAAGGTTTTTGTGAATTCTGGTGTAGCTAAGACCGGTGCTTGGCACATTGCCTCTTTAAGATGTTCAAAGGCCTTTGTTGCCTCCGGAGTCCATGAAAATGCATCTTTCTTCAATAATGTTGTTAGAGGCGTTGTTATTCTTCCATAATTCTTAACAAACTTGCAATAATACCCTGTCAACCCGAGAAATCCTCGCAGATGCTTTATGGATGTGGGGATTTTCCATTCCTTAATGGCTTTAATTTTGCTAGGGTCTAACTTAACTCCTTCATGAGATACAATATGACCCAGATATTCCACCTCTTGTACTCCAAAGAAACATTTGGATCTTTTTGCATATAATTGTTTTTCCTCCAATAGTTGTAGCACCCTATCAACATGTTCAACATGATCCTTCCAAGACTACTTAGATTAGTATATCATCAAAAAATACTAACACAATTTTTCTAAGGAATGGTTTGAAAATTGAATTCATCAAACTTTGAAATGTTGAAGGTGCATTGGTAAGGCCAAAAGGCATGACCAAAAATTGATAATGACGCTCATGAGTTCTAAATGCTTTTTTTGGAATGTCTTCAATCTTCATTCTGATTTGATGATACCCTGAATGAAGATCCAACTTGGTGAAGTAAATGGATCCATGCAATTCATCCAGTAATTCATCAATGACAGGAATGGGGAACTTATCTTTAATAGCTTGTTGAGCTCCCTATAATCCGGACACATGCGCCATGATCCATCCTTCTTGTGCACCAATACTACTAGAGCAGAGAAAAAACTTTGACTCGGTTGAATTATACCAGCCTCTAGCATTTCTGCAACCATACGTTCAATTTCACTCTTTTGGGCATAGGGATATCTGTACGGCCTGATGTTTGGAGGAACACTTCCTGGAATCAGATGAATAGCATGATCATGATCACGAATAGGTGGGAGACCTTTGGGAGTCTCAAATACCTTGGAATGATTGTCCAAAACTATTTGGAGATCTAGAGAAATAGATGATTCCAATGTGGAAACATCTAGTGAACATAATTGTGCAGTTACACCTCTTTGCTGCTTTTTTAGAAGCTTTGTCATACCATTAGAGCTGATTATCTTTCCTGATTTCCCTGCAATACCCCTTAATTCAACTTCCTTTCCTTCCATAGAAAATTTCATGAAAAGTTCTTGAAAATTAAAAGCTATTGTACCCAAGGATTGTAGCCATTGGACTCCTAGTACAACATCAGCACCTCCCATTGGAATGGAAAGCATTGGGCTAGTCAATACATATTCTCCCATGGATAGCTTGACATTATGGCACTTTCCAGAGCAATTTATTGTTCCTCCATTTGCAATCATCACTTGACACTCTGGTGCTGGATATAGGAAGCAATTCAATTCTTTTGCTATCTTACAATGAATAAAATTGTGGGTACTTCCTGAATCAATCAACACTATTACCTTTTTCTTATTGATTTGTCCTTCTATATTGATGGTTTGAGGAGTGGTAATTCTATCCAATGCATTACAGCATATGTTTGGATTCATTTCTTCTTTATCTAGGCTTTGTTCTTGCAGTATATCCTCTTCTTTTGACCTTTCTTGCTCCTTTTCTTCTTCGTCTTCACAATCTATCTAGAATAATTTCTTCTCAGCGCACTTATGACCTTTAGCGTATCTGCTATCACAACTGTAACAAAACCCTTTTGCTATTTTTTCTTCCAATTGTTGTGGTGTCAACCTTATAGGTTGTGGAATACTAGGGGAAACAACACTTCCATATTTATATTGGTGAGTGGTATGCTTCCTGGTTTCCATAATTTTGCTTTCCATTTTTTCTTGCTAACCTGAATGCCTTCTCTAATGAATCAGGTTCCCAAAGGCGAACATCATGTTGGATATTATCCTTTAAAGTCCCTATGAAAACATCAATCCTATGCTCCTTTGGAATACCCTTATGTTAAATTTTTGGAACTCCTCAATGTGCTCCATTATTGAACCCTTTTGTTTGAGACTTATCAATTAGCTAAAAAAAGTGTTTCTTTTTGTATCCTCATAATGTGCTGTCAATTCTTCTGAAAAAATTGCCCAAGTGATAATTTGTTTACGAGAGCAAAGCCATTGATACCATACAAACTGATTTGGTTCCAAATA
>APFE030225673.1:91637-120777 GCA_000404065.3 Pinus taeda | reverse complement strand
TCAAATCATCCATCTTAGCTTCCATGTCATTCATCTTAGATTCTACGCCTTTCTTTAAACAATCCATCTTAGCTTCTACGCCTTTCTTTAAACCATCCATCTTAGCTTCTACATCTTTATTTAAACCAACCATCTTAGATTCTGTTCCTTTTTGTGCAAGTGACACTTGTTGCACTTGGTCTCGTAATTTTGATATATCATGTTGCATTTCTTCCTTTTCTTCATGAGTCATGCTAGAGCTTTCAGGTTGCTTACTAGGTGTTTGCATTTTCTTTCCTCGAGGCATCAATTATTGATAATAATGCTTTACTATGGCCTTTGAATTCCTTCAAACTAATTTTTCAAACCAAGCTTATGCAAAAAAAAAAAAAATACACACCTTTTTTTCACTTCGTAGGAACTTGATATTGAATCTGATGTATATTTGTAATTTCAAATCATCCAGTTTTGAAATTGCAATCTACAGTAACCCTCTACGTCCTCTTTCCAATGCTACTAGTATGATCCAAATTGGATTCTCCAGGGAAGAATTATGCCAAATCTCCCACAATGACCTATTTATAGACTAGTTCAGTAGAGTGAACTTGTACGATGTGCCACGAGTCACTGTTTCGACCTTTGGCTCTAAACGATATATACAAAAAACTAAAGTCCGTCCTCTTTCTGTACCTTCTTACGAAATTTCAATCTGATGCTCAGAGTGAAAGTTATGATGATTTTCCCCAGGTCACCTATTTGGAATGTAATTCAGGAGTCTGCAAAAAGACGAACTTCCTCATATCATATCTCCGTAAATATAGTGTGAAAAGCTTTGAAATTCGGACCCGAGGTTCAGTGCGATTTCATTTCAAATGATTTTTTTTTAGCTTCTGAAACGTCACAGAAAAAAAGTTATAGCGAAAATGCCACAATGACCTATTTGGAGTAGCGAAACCCTAGAATCCAATGCTCTGATACCAAATGTTATGAAACCAGCTCACAGAAAGATAGAAAAGATAGTTGAACGCCTTAGACTTCAGCCTCTTTGAGGAGGCAACCTCCTTTACATTACACAAATGAATAATTCTTGGATGATTCAAAAGACAAAACCTCCTTTCTATATATAGGAGTCTAAGGAGTTACAATATAACCCAACGGACCTAACAATAATAATATAACAATATGGGGACAATAGGGGCACAACAATATTAATAAGGGATATAACTACAAATAACAATAGAGGGATTCTATGGGGCACAGTAATAACAATATGGGGACAACAGGGGCACAACAATATTAATAAGGGATATAACTACAATAGTAAGGGGGTAATCACTAGTATTATAGGGACCTAACACACTCCAGCCCAATTTTGCTAAGTACACTGAATTTGACATAGTGTATAGGAAATTGATCAGAACAAAAATACCAAAGGATGAATGGTGGACTAATATAACATAGATACTATAAGTTACTGAGATACTATAAGTTACTGTAGTAAATCTGTAAAGTATAAAATGTTTACTAAGGTAAGGTCTAGTAATACAGGTAAAGAGTATCAGAACACAGGTAAAGAGTATTAGTAGGTGAAAGTAAAAAGAAGATCAAGCACACAATTACAAAAGAAACTGCAAAAGGCAAATCCGAGTTCCAACATCTTGCTCATTCATAAATAAAGGGACAACGACAATCTGTTTTCCATCTGTCTCTATCTTTATGTAAAAGATATTTTGTATTTCCTATAATAAATCTCATATGGTTATGAGATATTTTTGTGTAATTGTTGTATAAATACTTCAGAAATTGAAGTCATTAGGGTGGATTCAAAGGCGTTTTTGGTATACATTTCATATAAAGCTAGTGAGCTGTTGTAATCAAGTCTGGATTGGCTGCTGGATCATGAATAAAGTTAAAGATTTCATAGGATTCTTATGCACAATGGAAACCAAATAATTATTATCTCTTCTTGTTATTATTGTTTTCTCATCATGTTATAAATATTCACATGTTTTCTTTATAAAATCTGAATAGTAAACAAAGAAAAATATTTCAGAATTAGCTTTAAGCTCTTTATTTTGACATGTTTACATTCTCACTGTTTTCTACTGAATTACCTTGGTTTTGGAAATCTTAGTTGCTCCTCTACTTCCATAGTTTTCCCCTTAGGTCAAAAGTGAAGGATTCTTAATTTCCCTTTACCATTGACCTCCATCTACTCCTCATCTTGATCCTGGTTTAAGGATTCTTCATTTCCCTTCTACCTTGACTAGGTTTACCTCATCCATTTCAACCCATAGATTTGTTTTCTGTTGTACTAGCTTCCCCTGTGAATTCTTCCTTTAGCAATTGATCTGATCCAATTAAGCTACTCTTTGTTTGACTCCATAGCCCAATGGACTGAAGGCTTGCTCTACCCATCTGTTCCTATAATTCCACCACCCAATCAAAATAAAAACACCCTTAAACTTTCATAACTAGCCTAATATCCCAGTAAACAAAGCTAAATCATAAAGAGGGAGCCCTCTATGGACTTAGGTTGGCTGGAACCCCAGTCTAAAAGATTGGTTTGTAGTTACCTTGGATCCTTTCCTTCTTTCCAATAACTTCTAAGGAAAATATGAGTGATAACACTTTCCATCCATGTCACAATCCTCACAGCCCCAACAAGCAAAATGATTAAAGAGTTATGAGGGAGAAGCAACTACAAGACATCTTGTAGTAGCCTATCCCACATAATACCGATCACACCAGCAACAAGTCTTCACCATGATGATCCAGGAGCTCCAAAGCAGCAACATCAGATCTTCAACCACAGGTAGCTACAAAAACAAAGAATCCATTAATAGATAACAAGAGGAGGAAGAAGAATGGCATGCAACAAATATACACAACAACACCTTTGGTCTGCGACAACTGTAGCATAACATTGAAACCACAGGTAAGTATCCTGCTTGCTCTCTCATATGCATCATGTAGTCAAAAAATTGTAAGGGTTACAAGATAGTTGGTTTACAAGTGAAAAGGTGGCCAGTTAACTTGGCCACCTTCGTTTATTCAGCACATGCACAACTGGGTCTCCTCTCACACGTGGCTGCAGTCAACTCAAAGACAAAGAAAGAGTAAGAAAAAAAGTGGTTGAACTATGAATCTAAAAGGTGGGAGCTGATTACGAGATGTGGGAAATGATGAGGTGGTATTGGGGACCAATGGTCCAAAAATGGCAATGTACCTTTGCTGCCAGCACACCACCTCACCGTGAATGACCATAAGAGGAAATAAAACATCATTCCCATGCATTCATGAATTTCACCTCCTCGAAAATCCCTCACTCAAGTCTCTCTCATACTCAAGCAACCCACCGGATTCAAATATCCATTAGTTCACTGCACAGGAATTCCTACGGGACTACACAGGAATTCCTACAGGAGCATGTAGAGGAATTCCTACAGGATACATAGAGTCTACCTACAGGATACACAAAGACTATCTACAGGATTGGAAGAGAATAATTCAGAAGGGATATCATGGGAGTTTGCCACTACAAACAATCTAAAGAGGTAGGCTTTGGAATTGCATCCCTCTTTGCAAGTAAATGAACCAAGAATACTCTAAATTTGAGTCAATTTAGCAACTGTGTGAAGGAAATTAAATACACAGTCATCTCTGTTTTGGCTCTGCATTTGAAAATTTATTTCAACCCTCTCATTTTCTCCTCAAGATTCACCAGCAAGATGACATGAGGGTTTAATAGGAGAGAGCCCACAAACACTGTGAGAATCCAACAACACCCCCAAGTGCTTGAAATCTTCACAAGACATAATTGTATGGGGTTTTTCAGAAAATTCAGAGGGCATGAAGATGAGGTGGCTCAAAAATTTTCTCTCTCCCTCACTCCACACACTAGAATCCATGCCACTATTGTAATAAGGTGCCTCAATATAGATCTCACCCTTGAGCTCATCACCAGAGTCACCACACTTCCCTTAGGAATACCATGCAGAAAAGAAGACAAAGGAGATAACTAGGTTGCCAAAAGAAAATTCTTTTTAGAAGGTGAGGAACCCACCAAGGACAAAAAAGGAGTAAGGAGGGAAAGTCTTCCATATCCATGGAATGAGGTAGGCTACCAACTAATCAAATGTGAGGGTAGGTATAGTGTTGTCTATGGCTATTATTCAGGATCCCTTAAGAATTAATATTTGGAGCAAAAACACCCCCTCACCAAAGGCTCAACATGCCATACTTCTTGCTTCAATCACTCATAAACTAAAGCATCAAAGTGAAAGAGGGAAATTCCCAACAGTTAGCTCACCATGGGTTGATTAAGATCCTCCTAGAAGATTCCCTCCAGAACCTCAGAACTCCTATAACATGGACAGTTTTCAGAGACATGCTAGCAAAGGATGACATTGAAGCTCTCACTTATGATGATAGTCATACTGTCAGTGAAGAGGAAGTAGAATAGGAAGAGGAAGATATAGAAGGATATAAGGATGAAATGGATGAAGAAGGAGCTGACATAGAGGAACATGATGAAGACGAAGAAGAAGAGGGAGAAGAGAAGGAGGATGATGAAGAAATAGAGGAGGAAATTAAGGAGGAAATTGATAGAGATGATGAGGATCTATAAGAAGAAGAAGAAAGGAAGGAAATAGAGGAAGAAGACGATGGAACAGAGGGGACAAAAAATAAGGAGGAGCCACCTAGGGTGTCTCCAGAAGCCATTGAGAGAGAGACAGTAACTTCCCTCACTACTCTCAACACCTAAATCAAGGAAAAAGGAAAAAGGCAGAGGCAGACCCCACTATATTTCAAAACAAGAAAGAGCACACGAATAAGACAGGGGAAGCCACAAACATCAACCAAAATTCCTATTGTGATTGTAGATTCCCCTACGCAAAAAGACAAAATGCCTTCCCCTAAGTCCCCTATCACCTATGTGAGGATGCCTACTACTAGATCAACTTCCTCAAAGGGAAAGGAAATCCTATAGGATCCACAACAAAAACTACATGAAGAAAAAATATTCCTACAGGATACTCTGCTGAATTTACAGGAGGCATAGAAATTGGAAAGGAAGGTAGGGGAGCAACAAGAAACTAAAGAGGAGGACCCAGAGACAAAAGAACCCAACTCCCAACCTAACCTGGACTCCTATTATTGGTTTATTGTAGGAGGCAGGGTCATACCTAAAATTTTTTCCACCCCATTGTTCTTCGAGCTTGAGAAGGAGAGATCTAGAACTCACCAATTGATAAAGATTGCGAAATAAAAGGGGGTGGAAGACATTGGGCACATGGAAGAGAAACTCGAAGAAATGGGCAGAGAAATAAGTGGCTTGAGGGACATAGAAGCTATAATGAGAAATCAACTAGAGACATAAAATGCATGGTTGAGGGGACAATTGCAGGAAAGATAGAACCAATTGGCATGTATGGCTAGCCTCTCCTTGGAAGCAATCCAGTGTAGGATGCTAGCTAAATCCTATGCTCTCTACCTTAAAGAACAATGCCTGCAGTTTAAAATTAAGGCCCTAGCACAAAAAGGAACCATGCCATTTCAGGACTACAGGCAATTTATTGATCTTTGTGATCAAAGTACATTAGAGGATAGGGCCAAAATGGCTAAGTTTTATTTGCATAATATGGCCCTCATAGACATGAATGTATGGGACCCTAATGCCAAGCAATGAGATCTACAATTAATGGCTTTGGCATCCTGGATGAACCATGAGGAGTTAAGAGCTGCATAGATGAAAAGGTTATTGGTAAGAGAGCAAACTGAACCTCTTCTGATCAGAGCTGAACAATCAAAGCCCATGGCCCTCATCAATACTCATAATTTGATTGCAAATGATCCTCAACTAGCACCTAGATATCTTGCTGCCCGAGAACAAGCAATTTCACATTTTGAGGACATGTTCAGGTTGCTAGGAGATGATAGTATACATGCTTGCCTGAGGAGATGGAACACCCTGCCATACAACTTAAAGATAAGAGAATATCACTCCCCTAAAAGGTTGAGAGAGGCACTCAACATGAAACCTATGTATAAGTAATCTATGCAAGGTTGAAGGTCAATTGGATAGGCCTAAAAATCAGTCCACCACTATGCTTAGGGATGCTAGAGGGGAGAAAAGAACAGAAGAAAAGAGGCAGTGGGAAGAAGTAGAAAATAAAGCAAGCTTCTATGAACAAGAAGAGGAGACCACAACAGAGGCATGGGATGTTAGAGAGGCTACTAGAGCCATGAAGGATATGGATATTGACTAAGTTTCTTAGAGGATGAGCAACACTTTCAGTAGGGGAGGGGGGGTGATGAGCCTCACAATTGGGTAATTATAGGCCTTAATTCACCTCCTAGCTTAGTCAAAATAACTATTCTCATAAATTATTGCATGCTTTTGATTATATTTTGTTTATGAGGTGAGTTAGAGTTGGATATTATGCTTTGTAGTCTAATGCGCATTTAATGTAGGATTAAAGGAGAAAATAAAGGAATTTTTGCAAAGACCAAGGTCAAAAATCGAATGGAACAAGGGAGAGGGATTATAGGAGGTAAATCTTGCCCATTTAATACCCCTCCATTCGAATATTCCTCCATCAGCTCGGAGTGCAAACAACCAAATCATGAGGACTAGAAGGAAGCTGAGCAAGTGAAAGACAAAGCACCATTTTATCTCGAGTTGGGAGCCCAGCCTCCCTAATTTTAAGGAAGTCGTTGGGGATTTCAGATGTATAAGTAGAGAGGCCTAGGAGATCAGTAGGATTTAGATTTTTGATTGTAAAACTCTACTCTATTTTTGATCTGCAAGACTTGTGCAACTCTTTTGATGTAATTTGCTGTTTGGTAATAAGAATGAGTTTTTTTTTGAGCTAGAAATAAGTTAAATCAAAGGGATGAAGCTCTTGGGTTAGGGAACAACCCTAGAAGCCAAAGCTCCTCTTGATTGTACATGCATGTTTAGTGTATATTCATAGCTTAATTGTTAATTTTCGTATTAGATGCATTTCCATTACAAGTAGTGTAGATTAGATTGGTTGTGTGATAGCTTGCTTCATTTTGTGCCTTTATTTCAAGTAAAAAGTTTGCAAGGAGAAAAAGGACCACCACAAGGTTGTTAGCAAGTGTCTTAGCATCACTTCCTCCCTCTGGGACCATGGCTTGAGGAAGGGACCCGTAAGTAGCCTCAAAAACATAGATTTCTAGTTCTTTTATGAGCTTTAGAGTTTGCTGTCATTAATTCAGTATTTGGTTAATGTTGCAAAGTAGATTTCATTGTCATATTTTCCATCTCCATTTCTACAATAGATATCACTCATGCTTTCATTCCCTTCAACAACTTTCTTCGTGCATAATATAGGCAGTTGATTCGTTATTTATGCTTTTCTAGTTTATAAAAATGTATCTTGTTGCATAACTTTTTGGAAGACACACATGTTTTAAGCAGAGCAGGTGCTTCAGAAGGAGACCAAGAATCCATAGCCAATGACCACCTTCCAATTCCTTCACCATAGCCATCCCTTGCTTTCACCATCACCCTCACTAGTTTTTCATTATTTTTCATTAAAATTCTCCTAAACACATTGAGTAAATCTAGCCATCTCTTATCTTGGATATTGACTCCTGAGTGCTCCTAGACCTTCTAACACCCCATTCCACCCATCAAACACATTTCCTAAGCCTCCCATCCCCTCAAACACCTCACATTTAGCTCTCGGCTGTATCCTGTAGGTTTCCAGTAATTCCTACAGGATCATCGTGTAGGTTTCTAGTACATCTTGTAGGTTTTCCTGAAACGGCCTGTTTTGAGGCTGAATTGATGGGAAACCTCTAGGAAGTCACAAAAATCCTCCTAGGACCCCTCCACACCATCCAAACACTTCATAAAACTTTTATCCATCCTCAAACACCTTCAATCCACCTGTCACATCGACAAGAACAATTAGTTTGCATACTTTATTTTGCCTAAAAAGACCAAAAGAAGTGAAAATAGATTTAGTTTAGTTTCTATACTTGCACATTAGTCATGTTTAATGCTTTTTACTTCTGCAACTTAGATAATAACATTTGTTCATTGTTGATTTATCATTTCTGCTTAGCATAGCTTCTTAAATGGTTAATTAGGGTATGGTGTGGTTTAGCATTACATGTTGGCTTTCTCCATTACTACAATAGAGTAACTCTCTTAGAGTAGATTTACCTTTCTTCCATCAAAGAATCAAGCTTCTTATGACTCTATAGAAGTCTGGCTTGGAACCCCAGTGGTCTCTCGCCAGCTAAACAGTGACAACAGGCAGAACCATCACTTTTACTTGTGCATACAACACTGTCACCTCCAAGTTTGTACGAACCCCGAGTTGATAAGTAAAGCTGGTAGCCCAGGAGTTGTAGCATCCTTGCTGCAATACTGGTTCTCATCACCAAGTTTATGAAATGGTTGTTTATATTTAGATTTATTACTTTGTAGACTTATATTAGAAATATATGTATTTCTAAGCTTAGTATAAATCTTATAATATTGTTTAGAAGAATTTCTTAGCATGTGTTAGTCTCTTTATTTATGTATTTTGAATAAGATATAATAAAGTGTACGTACAACCAATGGTATGCAAACTGTTTGATGAAATGACATTGAAAACCCAAACAAATATCGGAGAATTAAAGTGGAAATTTCAAGGTATTCCAAGGGGGTATCTTATAGTGGTATCAGAGCATGGTCTTGGACAATTATGTGGTTTGAAGGGCAGGATTTAACAATGCTTTTATGAGTTCCCAAGGCTACCAATTTAGTGGTGTCACCTATAGGATTATCGAGACAAAGAACCCGCTCCTTTTTGGGAAGAAGAAGAGACTCTAGAAATGGGGAAAGAAGAACAAGTGCCATTTCTGAAGGAAGAGATAATCATGGGAGATAAGAAAAATATTTTCTTTGTGTTTCCTTTTGTTTTGTTTTTGGCTTTGTAGTTTTTTTGAGTTTTGGAAAATGAGTGAATTCTTGTTTTAAGTTTGAGTCTTTTTTCTTTGGGGAGTTCTTTTTCTTTTGGGATATACTTCTCTTTGCTTTTTGAATTGGCCTCCACATTTGGGATGACATTTGTTTATATTCAAGCCTTTATTTGAATCTTGAATTTACATTCTAGTGAGCATTTGGTTAGATACATTTTGTACATCATTTAGTCTTTTTTGTTAGGCTTTGAATGGGTGAGTGATTAATTAAAAAAGAAAAAGATTTTTCTTTCTTAGGTTTGTTGTAGAACACTTGTAGAAATATATTTCATTGAATAAAAATAAGGGTTGCATTCTCATGTAGCTGAGGTTTTTAATTTATTTCTTTTGTGTTATAACATCATTAGTTGCACTTCCACTTCCCTTGTCTTAAATAACAGCCTACTAAAATGAGAACTTAAATTAAAATGACTTTTTCTTTTTGTCATAGCAACACCAAGTAGTCTAGGGAATTTAGGGCCTTGGAATAGGTGTGTGGAGAGAAAAATCTCCAAGGCCACTTAAATTGAAAGTATAGAAGTTTATTAATTAGTGGAAATCTAGTGTCGTTAAGCTGTCCGGGAAAGCTCTTCTAATAGGGGAGTCAAGAACGAGGACGCGTGAAGATAAGGAAAGAGAGATACCACCTCTCCTACTTGTTGGATCACACTCCCACGAATGTTCCGCCCAAATTCTGATAACAAGATGGTGACCTTAGTTTCCTTTCCTAGGGACCACATAGGTGAATATGGGGGGGAATACCTGTGGTACATGAGGCAGACATTGTATCACTTTCTTAGTTCTTCTCGAGGGTGCCTTTATGAAGCTTGGGTACTTGCACTAGAAAAGACTATTATCTAAAGGTCAATGTAACTACTTTTAATACCTTCGCTGGTAGGCTTGGGCCCTCATCATCCCAAGCTAACTTCGGGAGGTCCTTATCTTTGCTTTCTTTTATCTTGGTGTCTAGTCCTAATTACCTAGAGCAGAAATACTTGGAAGTTGTTTGCTTGGTTGTATCTTTGGGACCTTTTTAGAGAGCGCTCTGTGCTCCTAGCTTGCCATAGGTGATTTGAGTCTTTAATTTTTATTTATATATAAAGGTAGTTGATTGACCAGTTCATCAGTCTAGAAGGATTCATGGCCTTTCATCTGCGAGTGTTTAGCTTTCACCTAGAAGGCGTAGGAGTAATTCCGCTGGTTATTTTGAACTAGTTCCAGCTAACACAACTGGTCTAGTCCATAATCCAAGAAGAAACACTTCGGTGCTAACTAGAGTACTCTTCTAATAAGAAGAAGAAGTAGAAATTGAAGATGTTTCTGAGTCCCTGAGGACTCCTACATAACCTCTTCCTTCTCATCTCCCTTACATTGTATAATACATGGGTACTCTGACTCATAGGCCAAATAGCCCTATTGACTCTCCTTCTTTCTTCTTAATGGCCAATGTTAGTGGCACAAGTATGGCTGTCGATATGGGTGGTGTTCATACTCCTTATTCAACTATATTTCTATCTCTACTATTACATTTAATATGGTAGCTGTTGATTCTACTTTCATCCCGGGTTCGAGTGGGGGCACCCAACCTTCTTCTTATTTCACTAGTGCTTATCCTTTTGGAATGCCATCTAGGGGGATTTGTTTAATCTCATCAACCTTACCTTTTGCTTCTTCTATATCTATGACTTCGATGCCTAGTGGTTCAACATATTTACAAGGTTTTTCTCTTAGAAGTGGACATGTTCCTCCTTACAATCCATCATTGAATCTAGAATCAATCCCTTTCTCTAGCCATGATCAAAACATTAATCCTTTTCAAGGGAGCCATGGCTTGGTATATCCTTCTGTTAGTGGTTTTGGGTCTGGGAATCTCTCTCATTTATTTGGTCAGCATGGGAGTATGCCCTTCCCTACTGCTGGTGCTTCACAAGTTTTTCCTCCTTTGGCTAGTGCTTGGAATCCTTACCAGGGGCTTTGACCTTCATATAATGTTCCGTCAAGAGGAAGTTTTCCTATGACTAGTAATGTTACAATGGGGGTGGATACCCTATGCATATCCATGGACTACAAGGTTTTCCTTATAGTAGAGTCACTTCTACGAGTAATCCTTGGTAGCATGGCGCCTCTAAAAATCAAAGATACTCTTTTTTGAATGTTGGGAATTCCACTCTTGGAGCTTGGAATTATGCAGTCTCTCTGCGCATACAATTCCTAGAAACTCTCAATTTTCCAGAGCTTTCGAAATTGATTAATGATCTGATCCATTACAACTCGGCTTGGCCTTTGGTCCCTACCAAAATTTTTTCTGATATACCAAAATTTGGAGGGAAGTCTAGTGAGGATCCAACAAATCATGTAGCCACTTTCCATTTATGGTGCTCATCAAACTCCTTGATTGATAATTCAATTAGGTTGAGACTATTTCAACGCACCATTAACTTGAAATCCAACAAAATGGTATATCGAATTAAATGGTGGGTCATTTTCCACGTTTGGTGATTTGGCTACAATGTTTCTCAACCATTTTCAGTTTCCTGCTCATTATGATGTCGGAACTGAACTTCTATCCAATTTTAAGTAGGATAAAGCCACCCATATTTCTGACCACATTCAAGTGTAGCGCAAAAGGAAGAGATTGATCAAGTATTTCTTCTAGAATGGTTTTTGAAATCATTACAATCGAATATATCTAAGGATGTGCACTTTCAAGAGTGTTCAAAGAATAAAATGGTATCTTTAAAGCCCAACAATTAGAGCTTATTTATTGCCAATATGGAGTCCTCTATAAGATATTTCCTGATGATCCAAGATCGAAAATCGATCTTGCCAAACCGAAACTAGTTCCCCATGCCAATGGAGTTTTAGGACCGATCGATAGCAATACGACTAGTTTGTTAAATCAATTACAATAATTACCATTATAATATGCTTTTGCGACATAGAATATGCCATCAATGTCTCCTCCTTCTCAACCTTTAGCAATTATTGTTGTTCAATCCTTGAACCGCAAAGGAAATTAACAATTTTATGGGAAGAAGAAAGGGCATGGGAAGAAGAAAGATAAGGTAGGGAAGGGGAATGTGAATACATATAGTGAAGACATTGGTGAGGGCAAGGAGGAGTCTAAAAACAAGGTTAAATTCCTATTCAAGTTATGCAGTGGGGATCATCTTACTCATATTTGCCCCAAGATTCAAGATGCTCAATGCTTGTTAGCCCAACAAGGTTATACAAGTTCCCAGGATGTGCTTACTATTCATTTTCCCCAAGGGAAGCAATTAATTGTTGGCGCAATGGTAATACTTGAGCCCCTACTGAAGGAAACTAGGAAGGGGAATCTACGTCAAATGTGTATATGGTTAAGTCTCATGTTGATATTTCAACTAGAGCTCATGATTATGGAGAGCCAGAACCTTATAAGGCTAAAACTGCTTCTGATACTCAAGAACCTCTTCATATAGAGAGGCCCGTAGTTGAACCTATACCTTGGATGCTGAAAGGCTCATCAAAATGATCGACTTATAATGCAAATCCTAGGGTTGCTCAAAAATATTCCATTCTTGAATATTAGGTCAAATCCCCTATGCTATGTCAGCGTTAGAGGTACTTTGGTCGTGTCCTACACAAAAGAGTTATTTTCTCACTACGATCAGAGTAGTTGACTCGAAAATCTCTCTAGTGATTACATTTGACACGTCAAATTTTAAAATGAGACTCCCTCATCATATGGATTTTAATATTAAATCTACGTATCATAACAAGACAATCTTTCAAACCGTAGTTGATGAAGGGGATACCACATGTGTCATGTCTATGTCATATTGGAAAGTTATTGGGTCCCCTAAATCTATTCCCTCCCCTACTCTGTTAACCACATTCGATGGTCATTCTCATAGGCCTCATGGGATTTTGCTTGCCTTCCTTATTTGTGTAGGGGGCAAGGTTAATAATGTGGAAGTAGAGATGGAATTAGATATAGTCAATCCTAATATTGATTATAATCTTTTGTTGGCTCGGAACTGGGTTTATGTGATGGATGCCATATTCTCATATTTATTTTTCATCTTATGTTTTCCTTATTAAGGGGGAATTGTTACTATTTATCAATTAGCCTATTCTCCTAGTGACCCTAATCCACCTACTAAATCCATTATCCCCTTTGTGAAGAATAACAAGAAGCCTATTAAGAATTTAGGAGTTGGAATGTATTCCTCTTTGATGGGTACTTTCGATCTTCCACCTCATGTTTCTCATGTTAATTCCATTTCATCCTCTAGGATGGTCCCTCCACAATGTTATTTTAGAACTCATTATTTTTTAAATCCTTGGCCCTTTCCTCCTCCTACAACTACATTAGAAGAAGGGAAAGTGGATGGAATGGCTTATCCTATATCTGTAGTAGAAATTGCATATCAATAAATTGTTAATTCTGCAGATTTTGATCCCATCCCTGTCTCAACGGAGGATGTGGATGATAATGTGGCACTAGTTTGGGCAATTGATTCCACTTTGATATCATTTGACCATCTAAAAAGGAAATTATAGAAGCAATGAATGGTATAGAGAGACTGTGGGATGATTGGCATCATCAATCCTGTTTTCTCTCTAACTTGCGTAAAGTCGAATCAAATTTGTATAGTCTTCTTTGTCATGGAAGTGTTCATAAAATTTTAAACCCTTTGGATCCAACACATATTTTTCCAAAGGTAACGTGGCTAATATTTCAGAAACTATTTCGGTGAACATTTCCAAGAATACCAACATTATTGAGAATATATTCATTGGAGTTGATTGTTCCCCTAAAGAACTTAATTTGCACCAATATATTTAATGAGTTTAGAGATATATTCGCTTGGTTTGATGACGAAATGCATGGGATTGATCCTAGTATAGTTCAACATGAGATCAATACTTACAAAAACACAAAGACTATGCATCAAAATATATGACCGGTCAACCCTAGGAAAGATGCGACTATCAAGGAGGAAGTAGAGAAGTTTCTTAAAGTAGGTTTCATCTATGATGTTCCTTTAAATGAATGGGTTTCAAATCCATTCCCCATGGACAAAAATCAATGAACAATCCATGTATGCATTGATTTTAGGGATTTGAATAAAGCCTATCCAAAAGACAATTTCCCCACTCCATTTAAATATCATATTATTCATGAGTTTGTTTGGAACAATTTTTTTCCTTCATGGATGGTTTTTTTGGATATAATCAAATAACAATTCGTATTGAAGATCAACATAAGACTATTTATTTTCCTCCGGGGTACTTTTTCATATAGGAAAATGCCTTTTGGCCTTCAAAATGTTGGGACTAACTTTCAACGGACTATGTCATATTTTTCCTGTTGTGCTAATCAATGAAGCCCTATGCTATTGGCCCTTTCGGCAACAAGCCGCGTAGCATAGGATTTAGTCTCACCTGAGGAAGTATTGGGGAATGAAAGAACTAAGTCTCTGCATCCATAGGTATGTGTGATGGGGTTCTGTTCCTTTCAGGGCCTTATTCTGATCTTTGCAAACCCTAACCCTTGAAATACATAAAATAAGATAACTTACAAAAAAGAGCTCCTCACTTTCGCGCATCAATTATGTGTTTCTTAAGACAAATGCAGAAATAAAAGTGAATACACAGAAAATGCATAAGTAATCATAAAGGCATAGATATACATATTTTTCTCCAAAATAGTCTTTATTATGTTCAATCATTCGGTTATAGACTCTTTCTTCCCTACGCACACAACTACAGGGGCCCATGCACTCAGCTGCGGACTTACCAAGGTCTCTATGCACACATCTACCTTCCCCTTCGCCTAAGTACAGAAAATATACTCTTCTGCCTTAGATCACTTTCCCATACATAGATCTTCAATGATTGAATACTTCCTATGACTCATTATGAATCCTTTATATAACCTCTTTATTTACAAAACCATGGTTCGCGAACCATGGGCAGGTCAGAAAACATATTAACTTCTAACAAACTAAAGGACTTTAACCTTCCTAAAGCCCCTTTGACTCCTACAACCTTCACGCTCTGCTTCCTCAAAATGCAGAGACTTTAAAAAAATAATTATTACAAAATTTACGTCAAGGGACCCTGTCCCAACATGCCCCCAATACAAAGTCGTGACTCATCCTTGAGTCACTCTATTGGTGGCATCTCAATCTTCGCTTGTAGCTCATTGAATTCAATCTTTAACACCTGCAGGTTTTCTCTCCCCTGCGTAGTGGCCTGGCAGACTTCTTCAACCAATTTCTCGGTGGTGGGGCCATCAACGACAAGGCCCACTATTCTCTGTGTTTCCTTTGTTGCCTTCAGCTTATTCTTTACTGATACCGTCAGCTGATTGGCCTCATACACTCAGGGCTGCATCCTTGAAGAGATAATTTCTTCCTTACGACACAACTCATCAATTTCACTTTGGATGAGCTTGCCTTCCTGGAAACTGGTGAACCATTGCACTGGTGCTAAGTTTCACACTCTTGACCTGATTTCATCGAACTGTCTCTGCTTCTCTCTGATGTCCGCTTCAATATTTTGCAGAGTTGGATCCTCTTGCAACGAGGTCCATAATTCCATGGTATGTTTGAACAATTGGGTGCAGCCCTTGACTGCAATGTCCAAAGTGGCCATCTCTTCCTTAACAGCAAATTCACACTTCTCTATGACTTTTGGAGGAGTAGTTGGATGTAGCTTAAGTTGTAGCTCAGGGATTTGCAGCTGCAACTCAAATCTAACTATTCTGTTTTCCTCCTTTGACTCCCTTATTGCAGTAGCTATCTTTTGAATTTTCTCCGCAGGGGCCGTTTCCGTTGGAATCCAAAGCTTGAGATGCTCATTATAGGCCTATGCAATAGCTTCTTCTAGCTGCTGACTTCATTTTGTTACCTCCTCCTTTTCCTCGATGTTCCGCACCTTTTCCTCAAAGATCTATTAATTTTTTTTGCCTCATTGATTATAAACGGTGCGCATTGTTCCCGGATTTAGAGCTCATCTGATACCCCTTGGTACATCTTGTTCAAAGTCTGAATGGGAACCACGACCAGATTCACACTTGGATCCTTCATGTGTAGTAGGTGTGCCTTGCCTTCTACTGAATCGACACATAGGGAGACCTATGGCGACTGCACGGTGCAGAGATCCAGTGTGAGTTTTGCTTCTAGGGTTGACTCGGTCACTTGTTTCAGGCTCGCTTTCTTCACACTCACCTGTCTCATGCTTGCTTCAATGAGACTAGTTTAGACCTTCAATTCCCATAGGCCTTGCTATACCTTACCTAGTATTTGTTGGTACTGATGTTTAAAGTGGCCCAAAAGATCTGTCGTTGCATCGTAGACCACATCCCCAATTTCATCTAGGTCCCCCTTTGTGAGAACCAAAGGAATCACGCTCGATTATTTATTTGATTTTTTCTTCTTGCGTGACCCTATAAAGCTCCTTTTTGCCTCTTCTTGATGATGAAGGGGGTCTCCAAGCCTGTGCCCCCTTCCTCTTCTCCCTCTATCTCTTCCTCCAAGTTTGTGCACTCAGTGTTTGACTCGCCAAGGTCAATGGTGGCCTGCGACGTAGTATTTTCCTTTGTTGCTTATTTTTCCTTGACAACCACTTCTTTCTTCTTTGCAGCAACTTATTTCTACTACATAACCTTTTCTCTTGCTGCAACCTTTTCTTTAGCAGAAGCCTTCTGTGCTTCCTTCTTATTTTCTGTTGCTGTGGTGGCTATGGTCTGCATTGTGGTCTACGTTGTGGTATGCGTTGCTACACCTTTAACAACCTTACTGGTACCTGCGTCGATATCAGAAGGAGTGAGAGAGTCACTTGGCCACTTACTGACAACCCCTACAATATCGTCCTTGGTGATTAAGTAAGGAAACTTGTGTCATATTCTCTTGACATCTTTCTTTACACAGATGTGCAGATTATGGAAATCTGCCCTGAAGTCTACAATATTGACGTATTGCTCGTGAAAAGTTGTTGATAACCTTAACTGCTGGTTAATCACCATCCCGATCTCTGGATCAAAAAAGACCCATAATATCTTCATCCCCATCATTTGTACGAGGTCTTTGGTAGCCCATAGCGAAGCGAACTTCACGGCCTCAGGTAGGTCTGAATCCTGCTAAGGAAATTTCCTTTATTTAGGCATCTTCTAGGTCACCAACATGATCAATAACAACAAAAACATGTAGTCAAATGCCTTGCCCTCATCATGGGCCTCTTTACAGTCCTCCAAAAATTTATGACATAAGTATTAGGCTTGTTATACTTGACTACTTTGGTGCACTACACAGCCAAAGATATGACTGTTTCCGACACTTCATCAACGTGACACTTCCTCATGATCTTACTGGCCAAGATTTGTGCAACAAACTGCATTGTGCCATCTGATACAGATTGAATGGAGTACTCACGTGAATTCCTAATCAGAACAAATTCACTCTTCATTTGGTCTGCCAACTTCTTCTCCTGGGACTTTCCAATGAAGGCCTCCACAGGATCTACTCCTTGGTATGGAAGCAACGTTATTCTTTGGATTAACATGTCAGTGATCAAGATGGGCCCTCCCAACTAGAGGCATCCATCGTGCACCATTGTCAAGAATTGGCATACATAAACTATATTAATAGTGGTGCGACTGAAGTGTAACACCCACAACATATTTAGGAGCTTCGTTCTCCCAACTACAGCCACCCATTTTATTGGCTCAAGCCGCATGACGTCTAACTCTTCATAGTAGAACTTCTTTAGGTACTTACCCGGCACCAATTGTGGAAACCTCTCGTGGTCCCCCAGGTCCCAATCCTCCATTTTCAAGTTTGGTATACGGGCCAACAACAGGCCCTGAAACAACACGTTCTTCGACAACAAAGGTGTGTAGACCATAAACTTCATGAAATCCAGATTGTTGGGCACTTTAGCTGTGGATTTTCTAGGTGGTATATATAACAGTAGCCGAGTTATCTTCTCAACCTATTCTGCATCAATTTCCTCTATTCCTCTGCATAGTTCTTACTCATCCAGGTCCACAGGATTTGTCGACTGTTTGGACCTATCCATCTTTCCCTTCTTGCAAATTTCGATCAGGTTTTTCCATGGTGACATTCACACCGATGGTTGCTAAGGCTTCTTCTACTTCTTATCTCCCATAGTGGAAGTAGATGGCTTAGAACTTGGTGACCTAGGCACAACAGTAGGCAATCCTATAGGTATAGGTTGGGCCGACTCTATCTCAGGTTTCATTGCAGTCATTCTTGCGAGGATTATCTCATGGTACCAATAAGGTAAGTGTGTGAATTTGGACTGTGAAAGAATGCTCTCCCAATCCTTATCAGATATACAACACTATTTTAGACACAATTGAAAGTGAAACAACTTAATGTAAATTCTTAGGAAGCAAAGTGTTTGAATGTGGAGCAAAATTCCATATTTATAGCTCAATTTGAATTCAAATATGTCCATTCCCTCCAATTCCCTATCATTAATGTGATTTTGGCAGCAAATTTCCAAATATATGAATCTTAAATGCTTGCCCCCACTCCTTTTAATGAAAAATCGCCATCCAATTGGCTACAATGCTTTCAATGGTCACTGTTTTTCCCAGCTGTGCGGGACCCACCATCCTAGTGTATCCCCTTCATCCCAGCTCTCCTCTGCACCTTGCCTTGATATGTTGCAAAACCCCATCACTTCGCCCAACCTTCCTTTTGGCAGTGTAGTTTATAGTCCCATGTTCCCTTGCAACTCCTTGGAACACTAAGACTATCCTGCAATCATATAGTCATTGCACAAGGGCGGGATCACCCCTGTACAACTTCAATCAACTTCCATTGACTTTTCCCAGAAATAATTCCCCATTAAGCTTTATGAGCTGAACTGTGCCTCCATCAATAATATCCTTAATAATATATGGCCCAAGCCAATGTGTTTATAACTTCCTCGGAAAAGTTGTGAACTTACTATCATACACCAGTACCAAATCATCGTTCTTGAAGGTGCACTGTTTGATATGGAGATCATGCAATGCCCTTTTTTTTATCCTTCTGCACTCACTGATGAAAACCCGCTAAGAAGCGATCTTCCTCGAACTCAACGAGCTGCACGATGCGTTCTTCCATGGTATCTTGATCGGCCATGTTGGTAACCGCAACAATCCACAAACTAGGCACTATATATTCCATCGACATTACTGCTTCTTGTCCATAAACCAATCTAAATGTTGTTTGTCTAGTTAAATTCTTACATGTATTTCTATACACCCATAGAACAAAGGGTATGCGCGCATCCCAGTCATTTTGATTTGCATTGAAAATCTTTGTTGAGGCATTCTCCAATTTTTTTTAAATGCTTCTATAGTGTTGTTCGCTTGATGATGATACATCGTACTGTTCTGGTGATACATCTGGAATTCTTCGAGCAAAGTGGAAATTGTTTCGTTTAAGAAGTGCAAATTCTATCTCTCATCAAGATATTTGAGCAGTAAAACCGAGACAAAATATACTCGAAGATGAAATTCGCAGTTGTGGCCGCAGTACAATCCTTCATAGGCTGTGCCTTGGCCCACCTTGTTAAATATTTAGTCATTGTAATGATGTATCTAGCTCCAGTCTTCTTTCCTGGTGGCTGAGTTGATCCCATGAAGTCTATTTCCCACTTATCAAACACCTGCAATGACACTTATGGATTCATAGGTAATTCATCTCTTTGCAATAGTCTCCTTTTCCTCTGACAGACATCGCATGCCCTACAATAGGTCTTGGAGTCCTTATGCACATTCGACCACCAAAGTCCTGCATGTAGAATTTTCCACGTAGTTTCTCTTCCTACATAATTTCCTCTCGCTACTACTCCATGCACTTCAACAAGGATACTTTTCCATTCGTACTCCAAGACATATCTATGTAGTATTTCATCAGAGGCCATTTTGTATAGCTGTCTGACGATAATGGAGAAATATACAGTCCAAACCACCAATTCTTTCTTTTTTTGTGTGGAATACCCTTCAAGGGTTGTACCCATGGATAAGAACTGGATTATATCAGAAAAATGGTCATCCACAACACACAGAGAAAAGAGCTGCACATAAGGCAATCCTTCCTCCAAATTAGTAGGTTCGTCACCATTCTCATTTTGCGAGAGGTGATCTGGTCCAACATTCAGGCACCCTGGATTCACAATTACCTCAAAGTCATATTCCTGAAAGAACAACAACCATCGAACAGATTCTCCGGCCCCCCCCCCCCCCCCCCCCCCCCCCCCAACATAGGCTTATTGACCAAGTACTTCAAAGAAGAATGGTCTATGTACATCTTGAAGTGCACACCCAACAAGTAGTGCCTAAATTTTTGCATCGCATACACCATTTCTAGTCCTTCGTGCTCTGTGGTAGAATAATTCTTTTCCACCCTTGACAATTTCCTACTTGCAAATGATATCATGTGATCAATATCAAATTCACCTGGTTAGGTTAGCGCAATGCCCAGGGCTATGCAGGATGCATCTACATGGACGTGGAAATCCTTCTTCCAGCTAGGGAACGCTAAAATGGGTGCGGTGACCATTTTTTCCTTCAAAACATCCAAACTCTTTTGGCAATCACTGTCCCAACAAAATGTTGCATCCTTTTTCTGCAATATTTCCATGGGTACATTAATCTGCACGTATGCCTTGATGAATTTCTTGTAATACCTTATGTGGCCCAACGTAGTGTGCAGTTGCTTGAAATTCTTCGGAGGCGCCAGATTAATAATCACTATAATTTTGGCAGGGTCTGCCATCAACCCCTACTTACAGACTAAATGAATCAATACTATCTGATATGGTAAGCAGAAAATGAATTCTTCAAATCAAGGGAAATCTGATACCTTCGACACATATCCAACATAAGGCGAAGACTGACAACACTTCATTTTACTAACCCAAAAACTGTCCAATCATCGAAGTAAATCTCCAAAGACTTATGAATAAACTCCTTCAAGGCTGCGACTACCACCCTAAAGAATATTACAGGGGTGTTCTTAAGTCTGAAAGGCTGAACTGTATATTGGAAACATTCCCATTCAACAGTGAAGGTAGTCTTACTTCTGTCCTCCTGTGCGATCTTGATTTGATGGTACCCTGAGAACCCATCAGTAAACGAATAAGATTCTCAACCTCCAACATTTTCTAGTACTTTGTCTGTGAATGGCGTAGGAAATGGATCATGGACACAAGCATTATTCAACTTTCTCAAATCTACACATATCTAAATTTCACCTTGCATTTTATTTTCTTGAACAACCATAGGACTAAGCCAGTTCGATTCTTCGATGGGCTCAATAATCCCGACTACAAGCATCTTATCTAATTTAGTGTGCACTTTTTCGTTGTACTTAGGATTAAAATGATAAGGGTTCTACTTCATTGGCTTCACATCTAGCTTCAAAGTGATCTTCATAACACCCAAATTTAATACTATCCATTTTAAATTAGAGAAATTGGCGGGAAACAAGTCCTAATACTCCCGTAGTAACTCTGCGACCTTGTCCACAATATCTTTGTCCCAATAGTTGCCTATGTTTGCAAACTTCGACTGTGCTTCCGATCCAATATTTGCCTGCTTGGTATTTAATGGTTGTGAAATACCAGGAACCTCTGCCTTAGGCCTAGTGACTTCACGCTATCCTTCTGACTCAGGAATATTGATGTTCTTAGGATATCCTTTGCCTTCCTTAGTGGTCACATTGTAACATTCGAGTGCATGGTGCAGCTGCGTGCTCCAATCTGGTTGTACCCATGCAATAGGTTTTTCAGGCATTCTAAATATTGTAGCTTTGATCTCCTGTAATGCCTCATCAACGCATTCAAATCCATCCTGCAAGCTAAAAGTTAGCAGAAAAATTTCTTTAGAACATCCCATTCTACAATTCCATGTCTCAATGCCATTTCCTGATACCAGTTCAATGGAATCATATCCAAAGTATGGAAAAATATGTGAACCCATTCTAGATGTAGTTATTCTCTCCATGGTCTTGTCCATCAATCTAGATCTTCACACGGATTTTCCTTCCCTGTTTATTTATTCATAATGTGGGTATTGGCATACCCAAATCGTAGCTTCATCACCGATCGATATTCCTTGCAGTTTGCAAATATGTTCTTATGTGTACCCCACCATATGGAACGCGTAGCTCTCAGCGCGATGTCGAGTGCTTGGAACCAATGTTCCTTTGGTACATCCCTTTCAAATTTATCCAAAAATAAATTGACATCTTGTAAACCATCATAATGGGGTAAGTTGCGTACCTCAGTGGATATACATTGGAGTGACTTTGTAAGCTTGTTGCATCACAATGATGATACCTCATGCAACCTATTTTCTAGTGTTCAAGATCCTCATATGAATTTGAATTGTAGGAGCTATCCTTCTCCCACGTAATCTGTCCATCTGGCGTAGGGTTGATCCAATCTTCATCCCGCGCAGTCAGCTTATAGATCTTCTCAATATTGTTGTCCTCCTCATAATCATGGACTGTTTCAGTATATCACACACCCTCGACTGTATCCAATGGCACAATAACTCTTAGTTCTTTCTTTTCGAATGTCATACTGCACTTCTTTAGGTTGATGACGAAGTTCATATCAAATTCCCAATAATTTCCAGGCAGTGCTGGATATGGGTTACTATCGTCCACTATTTCAATTACTTAACAATCAGCTATGGCGCGCTCCACTTCAATTTCCATATTCACTCCATGTAGGTGGCCCATGGGAATAATATTTGTTTAATTCACAATTCTTAGCTGGATCAAGGGCCACTGTTGCATTGTTATTCCCATTATTTCCCAAGTTTTCTTTGACAGAACATTTGGATCAGAACCTAAATCAAGATTTCCTAGTCCATTTCAAATTCTCCTATCTTTGTAGTCAACCTTATTTCATGACCAATACTTTTCTTAGTTTTGCCCACCTTATGTACTACACACTATTCTAGTAGTGGATTATTCTTGCCAGTGCAATTATCTATCAACTCTTGCAGTCCTTCTACTACTTTCCTATCCCTTAGGAGCTTCAATGATAGTTTTAAAAAAGGATGCTAATAATGAAGGGTATACCTCATGCGCAGTGCCAATGTCCTCATGCTTTCCTATGCATGTATTTTGAGTCCTTGATGTAGAACCTCCTGCATCCGCGAAGCTTCTTTTTTCTTCCATAAATGTTTCCTTTACGTTATTTACATTAAATTCAGTCTCCTCATCAGCAGCCTTGAGAGCCCATACATTTTCCTCTGGTTGCTTCCCTTTATCCTCCCTGGCATCTATACCACTTCATGTGACAATATTAACCCTAATACCTTCTTCATGCAGTTCATATCTCATCATTTGGATGTTCTGAGTAGGCTGCTGAGTATGAGTCTTCTTTTCTTTCATCTTCATGATGAGCACAAGGAAATCTTCTATGAAATGATCAAACTAGTGACAATATTGACCTAAGGGGTGCATTGGATTCTAACAATCTCGTGCAAAGTGACTTTGTTTTCCACAATTGTAACAAATGATCTGGCCAAAACGTCTTCCATCCCCTCCTCCTCGTCCTCTTCCTTGACCCTAAAATCCTCCGTGCATTGTAGTTGCACCTTGATCCTGAGGACGCGCCTCCATATGAACTCTATATGTTGGTGTTCTGTCCATCATCAATTCATAACTTAGGAAATTGTGCTTGTCATGACCCATAAAATTACAAAAGTTACAGAACAAATACTGGGTAGTTTGCACAACTTCAATAGCAAATGAAAATTTTCCGTTGTGTGTTTTCCTGTAATCTGACAAATAGCACACCATGGTGCCACTCCCGTACTTGGCCCAACAATGTTCTTTGGTTTCAAGGGGACATGACCCCCTCCAACTAGGTAGTTATGGTACACCGGGCAATGATCCTTATCATGAACCTATCCCTTACATTTCAAACACCATAACTCCATGCAAACCTCATTTTGGAAATCTTTTCCCTTCTTGAGGATCTGCAACTCCATATGCAGGCTAGCCAGCGGTGACTAAATCTTCTGCAATCCTTGATTCATATCTTGAATGAGTGAGGCATCTAATTTCATAGAAATCTCTAATGCCTCTGCCTGCATCCCAATATTATGTTGTGATAATGGCAATCTCAAATGTGTCAATAATGAAGAAATGTACTAGCCCTTATGCTGGTCATCCGTGATTTTCATATTAGCCTGCTGGAGAAAACACTTCAACCTCTAATAAAAGTCCCACCAGAATTCATTCACCTTCTAGTAGATCTCTTTGACCTCTGTTACAAACTGGGATTGCAACTTAGGCTTCTTGAATTCATTCTTGAGCACTTTCTTTGTTCCATCCAATGTTTCATTTGGATGAGTCGAACAATAATTAATATACCAACTTAGTGCTCTATCTTGTAGTGTTGCAACCAGCTACACTTTATTCAAATCATCATCTGTAATCTGTTGTGACTTCCATACAACATCTACACAAACCAGAACTTTTGAGGGTCTTCTATCCCCAAACCACTTTATATGGGCATCTTCATGGCGTTGGCCATGTTGAATAGTGGAGGTGGAGGTGGAGGTGGAGGTGTAGGTGTAGGTGTGTGAGGCAGAGGTGATGGTGGCAGTGGAGTGGATGGATGTGGTATCCCCACGATACCCTGCTTCACCATCTGTAGTGCACTTTGAGGTGTATTTAGAATAGTACTTTCTTCATCGCTATTAGACGCTCCCAATAGAGGACTGTACTTAGCACCTGAATCTAGATCTCTTCTGAATGTTTTTCCACTTTGCCTAGCTCTTGTCAAATCTCTTCTAAACATTAATTCAATGGCATAATCGTTTTCTCGCATAATAGGATTTTAATCCAAATCTTCAGGGACTTCAGATACTTACCTCTTGGTCCTCTGACAAATCAACGTTCAACTTCGCTATAATTGAAAGATGTAGTGATCGCGAACTCAGTGATGAAACCACCCAAAACTCTATTGATGAAGTAATCAACAACCCTTGCAATCTTGTTTTCTGAAGCTTCCAGGTGCCTGACCAATTATGGAGTCCACATAATAGGGTTGTCCAACTTCCACGTACCTTGACTATCTACCAATTTATACAACCACTGCTGTAATTCACATAGAAAAGAGAAGAAGAAAATTTCGTGTTCCTCTGTATATAGATATTTATTCAACCACTCTTCCTTCGACGGGTGCGGATTCCTGTTTTCCTGTGCTGCAAATTTTTGTAGCTTCTAATAGACCCACTTATCGATTTACTTCTTAGTTGGAAACATTTATTCAATATCACACATTCCTTACACAGATCCCGGTCCTGTCAACCGAACCATTTTTTGGCTTGAGGGGGTTTGGACGTAGGTTCAAAGTTAGTTGTGCCAACCAACAAAACCCTACACTATCAGCCCTTTTAGAAGCAACCCATGTAGCGTAGGCTACAATCTCACCCGATGACCTGATAATGCGATCTTAGATTAATATTAAGGTATTACAAACTCATGTGCAGGATTTGTCTATATTACTCAGTGCAATAGATCGAAAAGATTGCGAATAATATAGACAATGAGCAGTTAGAGAAACATAATAAACAAATACACATAACACAACAAATAATCAAGGAGTTCACCCAAAAATCTTGGGATACGTCTCCTGGTCCATCTTTCAGTTGTGACCTCTCTATTACGTCTTCAAGAGAAATTTTTTTATAAATGTGAGCTCAATTTGAGTCTTCACGCAACAGGAACAAAACAACAGGGCTATACTTGGATTCCCCAAGTCTTTCTGAGTACACAAACTCTCCCTCTCACTCTCTGTCTCTGTTTTCTCTCTGTCTCGACACTACCTGCCCCTATCTTTGTCATTCTATGGCTTTTAAGATAATTAGGACTGGTCTATTCATTTTCCCTTTTGGGCTCTCTAGCTCCCGGCCTCTTTCCACTCAAATCCCCTCTGAGCTTTAACAATCATTTGTTAAATGTCTTCAGGGAAGGTGGCCACTTTTTCTGCAATAGAAGGGATCATCGACACATTAGAAATCCGAAAATAGTCATTATCTGTTTACACAGAGAAATACATAGAAACGCTACCAAACTTTTGTTTATTGGACTTCAAATATCATCAACTCCACCCTAGACTCCTATCGGGTCCGCCTTTGATCGCTATTGAAAGTTGCAAGTGCCCATGTGCCATGGTTTCCTTTGTATTTGCAAAATACATTAAAACATGGAAAATCCTGACACATGGCTCTATGGTAGACTTCAAATAATATACATATGCCTTTATAAACCCTTTTGGGTTCGATTTTATTGCATCGTGCATGTTTTCTTCGTATTACATTTATTTAATGAAAATGCAAAATACGTAGAAAAACCCATTTACTGGAACTCAAAATATATCAATCAATCTATAACCCCATCAGGTCCGGATTATCACAAGTTGCATTTGTAACGCCTCACTCCTTTGTATCACCACGATGTGATATATCGTAGTTGCATATCGCATAGTCCTCTGGCTGTTGGTAAGTCCTCGTTTGTGTTTTGCCGATACGATATTGCAAGTTAACCTGGGCTGTCGATTTGCATGCTTGATCGACTGTCCTCGTTGACTCATGCTAATCACTATCACAAATTTCATAGGGTAGCCTCCAATAGACTCCGCTTTCCACCTCTGATTGCAATATGCCAATCAGATCTGGACCGTTAATCGGTCAGATCCGACAACTCTTGTGCATTGTTGCTTAAGCCTAAACTCAATAGCTCTATTCTTTCACCATTTCTTCATGTTTTTCTCTCTCGAAAGTGTTTTCCAACATTCTTGAAGGTTTATCCTTTCTGATAGTTCTTAAGAATTGAAAGAATTATAGGGTTTTAGGATCCATTTTGGATCACACCTTCCCATTGAAAAAGCTTTTGGACCACCAAAAGTTGGTTTTTAAGCATCGATAAAGTGAGGATATAGCTTCCTCACTTGTCCAATCTCTCTCCATCATTCACTTCATGGTTTTGAACCTTTGAGTGCAATTCTGAGGTACTAAACATCCCCTCTGCATGTGGTTCTCACCTTTCTGTCTAGAACTGTGTCTTCCTGCAACTCATTAAGATATTCAGGGAACAAATAATCAATAGAAGGCAACAGACTTTGCTCTTCGGGATCTTCAATCAATGAAGGTTCAAACAGTCTCAAGTTTTCTACTTTAATGAATGAATAGATATGCGTGTAAGCTGGAAAATCAACGCGAAAAGGGTTTTCACCAATTTTCTCAAGTATCTATTGAAAATACAACAAGATGATGGAGCTTAGTGAAAAGAAGTCGCCTTCACTAAGTGTGCCCGCAGGCTATTTTTGGCGCAAAGTCTATTTTTAGACATATGAATCATGGTCTATGAGTTGCAGGATGCTATTTGTGGATGATTGGTCATGTTGGTAAAAATATATGGACTTCTATTTTTAGACATATGGGTGGAGTCTATTTTTAGATTGCCAGTCTAAATATAAAACAGTCGAATATTATTAGCTCTTAATAATATTTGGACTATAAACATTATCTTATTCTCTTGGAGCACTTTAGTTCGAGCTACAGATGTGGCACATGCACCTGCTAGAAGGAAATACACTTTTCTAACGGGTTACTTGAGCTATTTCATGAAGGACTTCATTTAGAACTCAAGTGATTGAGTTTGGTGGAGTTGAATGAGGAGTTGATGGAGTTGTGTTTAATTTGACTTAGTTGAACTAGTTGTAGTTAGTCTAACTGACAAATAGACTAATGATGAGTGGTGTGAATTAGTTATTAATTAATTCACTAATTATTAACTCATGAATCAACTGAGGAATACATCAGTTAACTCAGTGCATGGACAGTTCAGTGGAGACAAGTGTTAGAGGTGAGTGAAAGGGCAAGACAACCCTCAGTTGTGACTATAGTTGTGCATGTGATTTGAAAAATTAGTGGATTGAGTATTGCCAATGAGGATTGCGTAGTGTTACACAAGGGAAATATGATTTTGGTTCAGCCATTCTTCATTCTATTCTCATGCAGGATTGCGCAGTGTAGGCAGGCAAGCATCGGAGGATATTTGAGCCAGTGATTGATTAAGATCTGAGCTAGTTTGTGTGTAACAGGTGGAGATAGTACTGAGTACTTGTGAGGAGTATTGTACTATGTATTGTTACATGTTCTCAATCAATATAATATATAGATAGTTGGGGGTTTTCAACTTTATGCTTTCTCGGGTACATACTGTGTTGATATGTGCGATTGATGCTTCAATGTGCACATGCGATTGTTTCTTTAATACTGCTAAATTGATGATCAATGTAGAGGAGGTTATGTATTATGCATGATTCCAAAAATAGTGTATAATCAGGATAATCTATGTGAATAAGTGTTATATTATTCAAAATTTCTACATGGTATCAGAGCTGGTTGATTTGTAGTTTATCATCGGATCTATTATTCAGAAAGTGTTTACATTTTATTTCTTCAGGCAGAGTCTGTAATTAGGCCAGGTAGCCTCTGGATTCATCCTTCTTTTGGAAGGTGAGACATCCGATGAATGCCCATACAGTCGATCTTTGTACTAGAAATATTTTGTTCTCACGAATTCTAGATCAGAAGTGGTTGAGTTTTGCGCTGGTGGAATTCGAATTTGCAGCAGTGTTTTCTTGGTTTCAAAGTTGAAATGTCTTTCAACAGATTGCGATTGGAGTATGCCCTTGAGGGTAGCTCTAACTATATTGCATGGAAGGAAAGGATGGAGGCGGTGTTAGATGATAATGGGTTGAAGGAGTTCATAGATGCAGATGTCCCAAAACCTACTGATGCTGCTCGAGTTAGGGATTGGCAAAAGAAGACAACAAAGTGTCGAAGGATTCTGTTGGAGGGCGTGAGGGATCACATTGTGTCCAGCCTCCATGGAAAGGCTTCTCCATAATTGATGTGGAAAGTGTTGAGAGATATATTCCAAAGCAAGAGTGACCAGAGGAAGTTGGAGCTCAAGGATAAACTCATAAACATAAAGTGTGAGAAAGGCGACAGTATGCCCAAGTATCTCACAAAGTTCACCCAATGCCTAGATGAGCTGGGAAGTGTGGGGGTGACTGTCGATGATGAGGACTTGGTGAGCTTGGCTCTCCTTGGTCTTCCGAAGAG
>APFE030225673.1:58001-91460 GCA_000404065.3 Pinus taeda | reverse complement strand
TCTTCCGAAGAGTTGGCATTCCTATCAGGACTCTGTCAATGGTCGGGAGAAATTGCCAGGATGGGAGAGACTTTGGTCAGATCTTGTGCAAGAGGAGATCAGGCAGAATACCAGGGACAGATCTTCATCAAAGGAATCTGATGAAGAAAATTGCACTTTGGCTACCAAAGCAAAGAAGGGGAAGAACAAGAAAGCTTCTCATTCCGGTGTGAAAGGCAAGAAGTAGGACATTTCCAAGGTGAAGTGCTTTCACTGTCACTAGCACAGACACTATGCCACAAATTGTCCGCAAAAGAAGAAAAATAAGCAAGATGGATCTGCAGCAGGAGAGGCCTTAGCCTCGCAGTTTGAGCTAGATTTTTCGCTGATCGCATGCTTGGTATCAAGTGTGATGGGATCAATATGGTTCTTGGACAGTGGTGCATCTTTTCACATGACAGGAGATCGAGATTTGTTTTCTGATTTGGATGAGAAAGATCTTAGAGTTCACATCGAGATGGGCGATGATGGTAGATACAGTGCGACCGGTATCGGTACCATTTCCTTTGAGAGGGAGTCTGGTAAATCCTTTGTATTGAAGGAAGTGATGCATGTTCCAAGATTGAAGAAGAATCTTATCTCTGTGGCGATGTTAGAAGACAAGGGATATGATGTTGTTTTCAGTGAGGGAAAGGTTTTCCTGCACAGTAAGACAACTGGAGAAACCCGGAAGATAGGGGTTCGAGTCAAGAACCTTTATCAGTTGCATGTAGATGGCTGCACAACAATGGAATGCAAGGCAAAAGGAGTGGTGAGCCGGGATGATGGCGAGCTGTGGCACCGGAGATTGGGCCACCTTCACCATGGAGCCTTGAAGATACTGCAGTAGATTTCTACTGGGCTTCCTAAAGGCACTCTTGCGCACTCAGATCAGTGTAAGGGGTGTACTTTGGGAAAATTTGTGAAAGCCACCTTTCACGAGAAGGATAGTTGTGCCATGACGATCCTTGAGAGAATTCACACAGACGTGTGTGGACCTTTCTCAGTAGCTTCGATAGCAAAGCACAGGTACTATGTGATCTTTGTTGATGATTTCTCTCAAAAGTGCTGGATATTCTTCATGCAGAAGAAGAGCGAGACATACTCAAAGTTCTGTGAGTTCAAAGCACTGGTCGAGAAGGAATCGAGGAAGAAGGTGAAGGCTATTAGGAGTGAAAATGGTGGTGAATTTATCTCTGGTGAGTTCAAGAATTTCTGCAGTGCAGAAGGGATTCGAAGAGAGCTCATAGCTCCCCGTAACCCACAACAGAATGGGGTTGCTGAGCGGAAGAACAAAACGATCGTGGGTGTTGCACAGGCGATGTTGCATGATCAGGGCCTATCCCTTCACTTGTGGGCGGAGGCATGCAATACTGCAGTAATTGTGCAAAACCGTTGTCCTCACAAGATACTTGGCATGAGTACACCCGAGGAGGCTTATTCTGGTAAGAGGCCTGATATTTCCCATTTGAGGATTTTTGGTTCTCCTGTTTACATGCATGTGACGAAGGATGTCAGGAAGAAGCTGGAGCTGACCACAGAGGTTGGGATATTTGTGGGGTACACTGATACGCCCCACAACTATCGTGTGTATTTGCTAGACAGTCGCAAGACTATTGTGCGACGGGATATCAAATTTCAGGAGGAGAAAGCCATGAAGTGTTTGCTTGAGAGGGAGCTACACTTGCATGCAGATGAGGAGCTATTAGTTCCTAAGGATGAGCTTCAGGACGTGGATCAGCCACAGGACGAGGTTCATGGAGTGGAAGAGACCACTCATGCAGTGCCAACCATTAGAGGGCGAAAGCGCACTACAGAAGCTGAGCGACTGGCTCAAGATGCAGAGAAGGTTGTAGGACCACCTACAACACAGCATAGACAGAGACAGTCACCTAATCGATACACTGGATACATGTCTCTTGTGAGCAAATGTGTCATGACTAAGCCATCCTCTTTTGAGGAAGCTGTGGAGGATCCCGCATGGGTAGATGCCATGGTGGAAGTGTATGATTCGATTGTCAAAAAGAGTGCATGGGAGATTTTCCCAAGACCGGAGGGGAAATCAGTGGTGGGTTTGAGATGGATCTACAAAGTGATGCAGATGGGGTGGCACATCCATCAGATGGATGTGAAGACTACGTTCCTCAACGGTGTCATTGAGGATGCTACTTCAGCGGAGGTAGTTGATGCCACTGTTTATCGACAGTTGGTGGAGTCGCATGTGTGTAGGGGCAACAGAGACACATCGGGATATGGATTGTGGTACAGAAAATAGGATGAGGTGAAGCTATGTGGCTTCACGGATGCAAATTGGGTAGGTAGCTCAATGGATAGACACATCAGGTACCATCATATCAGAGATTGTGTATAGTAGAGAATCATGTTACTTTCATATATTCCCACGGAGGATCAGGATGCTGATATCTTGACGAAGGCGCTCACCAGGAGAAAATTCGAATACCACAGAGACAAGATAGGGGTTGTAGATAATCCATATCTTGTTGAGAGGGAGTGTTGAAAATGCAACAAGATGATGGAGCTTAGTGAAAAGAAGTCGCCTTCACTAAGTGTGCCCGCAGGCTATTTTTGGCGCAAAGTCTATTTTAAGACATATGAATCATGGTCTATGAGTTGCGGGATCTATTTGTGGATGATTGGTCATGTTGGTAAAAATATATGGACTTCTATTTTTAGACATATGGGCGGAGTCTATTTTTAGATTACCAGTCTAAATATAGAACAGTCGAATATTATTAGCTCTTAATAATATTTGGACTATAAAAATTATCTTATTCTCTTGGAGCACTTCAGTTCGAGCTACAGATGTGGCACATGCAACTGCCAAAAGGAAATATGCTTTTCTAATGGGTTACTTGAGCTATTGCATGAAGGACTTTAGTTAGAACTCAAGTGATTAAGTTTGGTGGAGTTGAATGAGGAGTTGATGGAGTTGTGTTTAATTTGACTTAGTTGAACTAGTTGTAGTTAGTCTAACTGACAAATAGATTAATGATGAGTGTTGTGAATTAGTTATTAATTAATTCACTAATTATTAACTCATGAATCAACTGAGGAATACATCAGTTAACTCAGTGCATGGACAGTTCAGTGGAGACAAGTGTTAGAGGTGAGTGAAAGGGCAAGACAACTGTCAGTTGTGACTATAGTTGTGCATGTGATTTGCACAATCAGTGGATTGAGTATTGCCAATGAGGATTGCGTAGTGTTACACAAGGGAAATACGAGTTTGGTTCAGCCATTCTTCATTCTATTCTCATGCAGGATTGCGCAGTGGAGGCAGGAAAGCATCGGAGGAGATTTGAGCCAGTGATTGATTCAGACCTGAGCTAGTTTGTGTGTAACAGGTGGAGATAGTACTGAGTACTTGTGAGGAGTATTGTACTATGTATTGTTACATGTTCTCAATCAATATAATATATAGATAGTTGGGGGTTTTCAGCTTTATGCTTTCCTTGGGTACATATTGTGTTGATATGTGTGATTGTTGCTTCAATGTGCGCATGCGATTGTTTCTTTAATACTGCTAAATTGATGATCAACGTAGAGGAGGTTATGTATTATCCATGATTCTGAAAATAGTGTATAATCAGGATAATCTCTGTGAATAAGTGTTATATTATTCAAAATTTCTACAGTATCTTGAAAGGCCCATACCTTATTGGCTTCAACTTCTTACCTTCACCTTGCATCCTGTCTTTGCTGATGTACAACAAGAATTGATCACCAACTTGGAAGATATGCTCAATTCAATGCTTATCATGCCTTGCCTTGTACTTGGCCTGGCTTCTTTCCAGCTGTTCTTGTATTGCCTAGTGAATTTCTTGGATTTGTTCAATGAACTTGGTTGCTTTGTCCACATCACTGTGTCCATCAACTACTATGTCTTTTCTAAAGACAAAATCCAAGGGAGTCTTTGGTGTAAAACCAAAATAAGTCTCAAAAGGATATCTATGGGTAGAAGAGTGCTTGGCACGGTTGAAAGCATGTTGCACATAACACAAATGTTCATCCCAAAGCTTGGGATGCTTGTTGCAATAACCCCTAAGAAACTGGATCAATGTCTTGTTGGCCACCTCTGTTTGACCATCTATTTGTGGATGAAATTTCGTGCTCTTCTTCAATCTGGTGTCCATTAGTTCCCACAGACTTGACCAAAAATTCCCAACAAAGCAGGAATCTCAATCAGATACAATAGAAGTGGGTAACCCAAAGTGAACCCATACATGCTGAAAGAACAACTTCACTATTTGTTCAGCTATAACCTACTTGTTACAAGGTATCAAAATACATAGTTTGCTGAACCTATCCACAATAACATACAAGTAATCATGACCTTTTTTAGATTTTGGCAATTCCCCATCAAAGTCCATGGAAACAATTTCCCAAGGACGAGAAGGAATTGGAAGTGGGGTGTACAAGCTTAATTTTCTATTACTGGGCTTGATTTTAGCACACATAGTACACCCTTTAATATATCTAGAAACTGTTTCATGCATTCTTTGCCAATAACAAAACCTTTGCAACTGTGCAATTGTTTTACTTACACGAAAATGACCTAGTATGAGAGAAGTATGTGCTTCTCGGATTATGTTAACTCTTTCAATTTGAAAAATACCATAACTTTCCCAAATGATATAAGAGTGGGTCCTTAACATAATAATCCAATTCTTCTACTTGTTTTCCATGACTTTAAGTTGCATATACATCTTTAAAATCTACATCTTGAAAATATTTTTCACTATAGATTTCATGCATTACTAAGTTATGCTTAAGTATAGTAGATGCATTTATGATTGGGCTTGATAGCATATCTGCAACCTTATTGTGTATGCCTTTCTTATATCTGATGACAAGATGAAATTGCTATAGGAAACCCATCCAACTATAATGCCTTGATTGCTGCAGTTTAGTTCGTGAGTGCAGATCTTGAAGTGGTTGATGATTTGTATGTATGATTTTCTCTTTTCAAAATATCTAAAGTCTGCTTTACATGCTTCAAATGTTCTTCCCATGTTTTACTAAAAACAAGAATTTCATCTAAATATACAATTACAAAATCATCAATAAAAGGTCTGAGTACATCATTCATAACTCTCATGAAAGTGGCAGGAGCATTAGTTAAGCCAAAATGCATAACCAGCCATTCATACAACCCTTGCTTTGTATTGAAAGCCGTCTTCCATGCATCTTGTTCTGCAACTCTGACCTGATGACAACCACTAGGCAAGTCTAACTTGGAAAAGTAAACTGCTTCTTTCAACTTATCTAATAGATCATCAATGTGAGGAAGAGGATAAAGATTCTTGATCGTTATTTTATTCAGTGCTCTATAATCAATGCACATCCTCCACGAACCATCTTTCTTTCTCACCAATATGATTGGAGATCCACATGGTGATGTGCTTGGTCTTATGAACCCTTTATCGAGCAGCTCCTATACCTGCTTCTTGATCTCTGCATTCTCTAAAGCGATAACCTATACATTCCTATGTTAGGCAATGGAGCATCTTGCTGCAAATGAATATCATGAACTATTTCCCTCTTGGGTGGCAGACCTTTAGGTTCTTGAAATAGGATATCATATTCTGAAACAACTTTATCTAAATCAACTTTCTATTTAGCATCACAACCTTCAAATACATTGGTTTTATCAGGGTTCTTTTCTGTTACAACCATTAATAAAAATTGCTTGCAGGAATTTACAATTCTTTTCATCTACCCTGATTTTATGAGAGAATAGTTATTTTTTAGTGAGTTGATACTTATTTTCAGCTCTATAAAAAAGGGCTTTTCTATCATACAAGTAAGGAATTCCTAAAACAATACCACATATATCCAAGGGAACTATATCTAACTCAACCTCATATACAAATGCTGACCCAATAGCAAACCTAAGTTTACATTGTCTTGTCACTTGTAGCTTTGCTTTATCAAATACCCAACCTAATGGATATGGCTTCTTGTGAGGTGTTGTTAGTAACCCCAACTATTTACAATTGTTTCAGAAATCAGGTTTACTTGTGATCCACTATCATATAAAGTATCAATCTTTTGGTGCTTGGTAATAACTCTAATATGAAAAAGCTTATGTATTTTCCTCTCATTATCTTCATTATCAATAGATTGTGCAGAATTACTTGTAGATGCTTCAGAATTTTTACCTTTTATACCTGTGGCTACGATTGTTGTTTCATTCCCTGAGTTTGACCCCAGGTCCTTCTGAATAGCAACAACAATCTTCTTCTTACCACTAAACTTCTTGGGTTTCAGCTTTGGATGCAAAGACCAACAATGTTCATCATCGTGTCCATCCTTATTACATTGAGCGCATGAAGGTTTGTCCTTCTGTACAATGTTTGTTTTCCTCTCCTTCCATTTCAGCTTCTTCTTTTACTTGTTCTTGCTTGCAGAGGGTTTTGATGATCCCCCAATCTCTGGATTCACATTCTTGCCTCTAGCCTTGAGATGTGTAGGCTGAACTCATACGTCATCTAGGCTAATGGGATTAAACATGAGAATGATGTGCTTCAAATAACTATATAGACCACCTATATACTTCAATAAAGTTTTAGGTGAGTCTAGAGATAGGCCTAGAGTTAAAGCTATTTTTCTAAATTCCTGGGTATAACTTTGTACACTTTGGCCCTTTAATTGGTGAAGATTTTTCCAACTCACCATTTATTTCTACATATAAGCTAGAGGATATAATTTATTTTTGATGGTAGAAACAAATTCATTTCAATTAGAAAGAATTTTACCATGTCTCTTTAGATCAACTCATGTCTTGACTTCCCACCGCACTATTGTAGTTCCTCCAAGGTGAAGGCTAGCCAGCTAAATCTTTCTCCTTTCTGAATCAATTTTCTGCACCCTACAATATACATCAATCTATCTAATCTAGTTATCTAGCTTTTCTGCATTTAGTTCTCCATCATAAATTGGCAAATCAAACTTTACATCTAATTTAATTAAAGATGTTTTCTTCTTTTTCTTATCAGGGCTAGGAGATGAGGATGATGAAGGTGATGATGGAGTAGATGGTGGAGAAGGCCTCTCTTCTTTTCCTTTGCCTTCTAGATGGGCAACTAGAAGAGGTTCCTCTGCTCCTTTATCCGGTTGAGGTGCTGAAGTGCTTTCACCTTGACCTTTCTTAAACTCTTGATACATCTCTTCCACCATGGCTTGTATGGTTATAAAACATTCCATGAATTGGGCTTATGATTCCCATGGAGTTTCTTCTGTCGTTCTCCTTTGAGAATAGACTATCCCAATCTCTGGATTAGCCTCAACAAGTTCTCCTTCTCCTAGTTTGAGCTTTGACCTAGTTAGCATACAAAATCCAACACAAGCTTGTCTAACCTTAGCAAACCTAAAGCTTTGATACCACTTTATCTAGTTATGCAATCTTAGATTAATATTAAGGTATTATAGACTCATGTGCAAGACTTTCCTATATTACTTATTGCAACAGATAAAAAAGATTGCGAATAATATAGACAATGAGCAATTAGAGAAACATAATAGACAAACACACATAACACAACAAATAATCAAGGAGTTCACCCAAAACTTTTGGGCTATGTATCTTGGTCTAGCTTTCAGTGGTTACCTCTATATTATGTCTTCAAGAGTAGAGTTTTTACAAATGTGAGTTCAATTTGAGTCTCCACACAATAGGAACAAAACAACAGGGCTATACTTGGATTCCCCAAGTCTTTCTGAGTACACAGACTCTCCCTCTAACTCTCTGTCTCTGTTTTCTCTCTATCTCAACACTGCCTACCCCTATCTCTGTCATTCTATGGCTTTTAAGCCAATCGGTGTTGGTCTATTCATTTTCCCTTTAGGGCTCTCTGGCTCCTGGCCTTTGTCTGCTCAAACCCCCTTTGAGCATTAACAATCATTTGTTAAACGTCTTCAGGGAAGGTGGCAACCTGTTCTACAATGGAAGGGACCATCGGCACATTATAAATCCAAAAATAGTTGTTCTCTACTTACACAGAGATATACTTAGAAATGCTACCAAACTGCCATTTATCGGACTTCAAATACCATCAATTCCACCCTAGATTCCTATCGAGTCCACCTTTGATCGCTATCGCAAGTGCCCATGTGCTGTGGTTTCCTTTGTATTTGAAAAATACATTAAAACACAGAAAATCCCAACAAATGGCTTTATGGTAGACTTCAAACAATATACAATTGCCTTTATAAACCCTTTCGGGTCTGGTTTTATCGCATTGGGTGTATTTTCTTTGTATTTCGTTTATTTAATGAAAATTTGAAATACATACAAAACCCCATTTACCGGTACTCAAAATATATCAATTATCATCTATAACCCCGTTGGGTCTGGCTTATTGCAAGTCGCATTTCGGCCCTGCTCCTTTGTATCACTGCGATGCGATATGTTGTAGTCACATATCGCAGAGCCCTCAAGTCGTTGGTAAGTCCCCCTTTGTGTTTTACCGATGCAATATTGTGAGTTAACCTGGGTCATCGATCTGTGCACTTGATTGACAGTCCTCATTGACTCACGCTAATCGCTGTCGCAACTTTCATAAGGTAGCCTTCGATAGACTCCGCTTTCCACCTCCGATTGCGTATGCCGATTGGATCTAGACCATTGATCGGCTAGATCTGATGGCTCTTGCACATTGTTGTTTAAGCCACTGATAACTCTATTTTTTCACAATTTTTTCATGTTTTTCTCTCTCGATAGTGTTTTCTGCCATTCTTGAAGGTTTATGCTTTGCGATGGTTCTTAAGCATTGAAAGACTTAGAGGTTTTTAGGATCCATTTTGGATCACCCGAGGTAATATTGGTGGATAACAGAACTAGGTTTCTACATCCAGAGGTCTATGTGATGGGGTTCTGTTACTTCTATGACCTTATTCTGACCTTCGTGAACCCTAACCCTTGAAATTCATAAATTAAGATAACTTACAGAAAAGAGTTCCTCACACTACGTCGATTTCTTTAAACATTCAGATCATCAAGTAATCTAATAGATCTACTACTTTCATGTATCAATTAAGTGTTTCTTGAGATAAATGCAGAAATTACAGTGAATACACAGAAAATGCATAAGTAATCATAAAGGCACAAATATACAGATTTTGCTCCAAAATAGTCTTTATTATGTTCAATCCTTCTGTTATAGACTCTTTCTTCCCTGTGCACACAACTATTGGGGCCCGCGTACTCAACTACGAACTTACCAAGGTCTCCAGATACACAACTATAGGAACCTTCCCCTTCGCCTAAGTACAGTAAACAAACTCTTATGCCTTATATCACTTTGCCATACATAGATATTCAATGATTGACTACTTCCTATGACTCGCTATGACTCCTTTATATAACATATTTCTTTAAATTACCTTGGTTTACGAACCATGGGCGGGTCACAAAACATCTTAACTTCTAAAAAATTAAGGGGCTTTGACCTTCCTAAATCCCCTTTGAATCTTATGACCTTTGTGCTAAACTTCCTCAAAATGTAGAGACTTTACAAAACAACTATTAAAAAATTGACCCCAGGGGGTCATGTCCCAACACTTTCTATGACATCAAACATATAATTGAATATTATTTAGATGAATTAACTACTCCCTCTCATAAGAGAATGGAATATCCAAAACATATTCATCTAATTTTTGAGAGATGTTGTTATTATTAAATCTAGTTGAACCCTAATAAGTGTGTTTTCATGGTTACATCTAGTTGATTGTTGGGATTCATCATTTCTAATGAAGGGATTTGGCTTGATCATTTCAAGGTTGAGGCAATACTTCATTTGCCTCCCCCATCTAATATTTGTCAACTTCAAAGTATCCAAGGAAAAGCCAATTTTTTAAGGAGATTTATTGTGAAATAAGTTGAGATTACAAAATGTTTTATGCATTTAATTAATAAATGAGTTCCATTTGTTTGGGACGAATTCACTCAATGCTCATTCAATGCTTTGAAAAAGGCATTGATCTCTGCTCCTCTTTTGAGTCCACCTGATTATAGCAGAGATTTGTTTTTGTACCTCATGGCAATAGAATCAACTATCAATATGGTTTTGGTTTAAGAAGATGATGCCCTTAGAGTGAGTGTGATTTATTATCTAAGTCATGGCTTAGTTGGCCCTGAAATCTAGTATTCTCATATTGAGAGATTGGCTTTAACAATAGTTCATGTTGTTCAACGACTCCATCATTACATTTTGTTGAGGAGAACAATTGTATTAGATGATGCTAAACCATTTCAATTTGGCCTCAATAGGTGAGTGATTGGGGGAAAATACAATAAATGGATTGTTATTTTTCAAGATTTTGATCTAGGGTTTATGTCATCTAAATCAAAAAAATGTTTGGTGTTTAGATAATTAATTTTGGAATTTCCTTGTGAAGGAGATGATATTTATGAAGAATCATTTCCAGATGAACATATTTTTCTTATCTCCTCACAAGATCCTTGGTATGGAGACAATGTTGTATATCCCTAGACTTCAAAGTTTCCTTAGTATTTTTCTAAGGGCGAGTGTCAAAAATTATGTTACCTGACTAAGAATTATCTAATCACTGGTGATAGTTTATATCTTCATAGGGTTGATTTAGTTCTTAGATGTTGTTTGACCTTAGAAGAAGCTGAGTTAGTGTTGAATGACTGCCACAGTGGGGCTTGTGGAGGTCATCTGTCTAAACTTTCTACAACTTAGAAAATCTTATGTGCAGGGTATTTTTGGCCCTCGAATTTTAAAGATTTTATTGATGCAGTCAAAAAATGCCATCCTTGTCAAGTTTATACTTGAAAACTGTGTGCTCATCCAGATCCATTTTTTCCTGTCATCATTTTTAGTCCATTTACTAAGTGGGGAATTGATTTTTCTACTTGTAACTTGGTTTCAGCTAAGTGACACAAGCACATTATCGTAGCAATAGAATACTTTATGAATTGGGTCGAACCTATGCTCACTTTTAATAATGATGGTGAGGTAACAACTCTTTTTCCTTTATAATCAAGTAATTTCACGTTTCAGTATACCTAAAGAGATTGTCAATGATCATGACAATCAATTTCAGAATAAGATGATATTTGAGTTGGCTACAAAACTAGAATTTTGGCAGGATCGAGTTGAATCTATTGATAAATCCCTTAAGTCTATCCTAAAAAGAACGATTAATGAAGCTAAGTCCAATTGGAACATCATGCTTTATCTTACATTATTGGACCAAATGTTTGTTAAGACTGTTATGGGGCTCACTCCTTTTCAATTAGTTTATGGTTTGGAATCGATCTTTCCTATAGAATGTGAGATTCCATCTATTAAGTTGGTATTCTAGCTTCTTCTAGACACCTCAAGCCTTGAAGAATGCCTTGTTCATTTGGAACATCTAGATGAGCAGCATCGGGATGCCGCATAATGGACAAGGCGAATAAGAAAAGGGTCAAAGCTCAATATGACAAGTTTGTATGACCTAGGGTTTTCTATGAAGGTGACCCTGTCTTTGACTATGACCAAGATAAAGAAACCTTGGGGGCAGTAAAATTCAAACCTATGTGGTATGATCCTTTCATTGTTGAAATGGTCTTGAAGCAGGGTGCTTATGTATTGATTGATTTTGAGGGGAATGTGCTATCAGAGACCATAAATTGGATCTATCTCCATAGGTTTTAACCCTGTACAAAAATTACCTGTAGAAAAATTCTAAAAATAGAAAAATAAACAATGATGAAATATAAAACAATTACACAAAGATTTTCCCCTGGATCCCAAAACCGGGACTACCAGATTGATTTTTCATTATATTCCTTTTAATGTTACAATATATATATATATATATATATACCTGCATAAGCATTCATAAACCCCAATCCATTAACCCTCGATTAGAGCACAACCGTAGTTCCCTTGACCAGATCTACAAAGTACCATGGGAATAAAACTATCATGCCAAAAACCATGTGCAAAACCCATGCACAAAACCATAGGTAGGTCCACCCACCTAATATAGGGTCCAATTTTTTTTCCTAGGGTGTTGCCCCTGACCTTGTGTAGGGGGGATATCGTCCCCATGAAAACCCCCGACAACTGTGCCTGATGTAACAGTCATGGACGGCTATTTCCCCCCATGTGAGCTACCCATACATGCGACTAGTCATGGAAAGAATATAACACACACCAAACATTATCCCACTTGTTGTTTTCTTTTCCACACAAGGGGTCACATAAGAGCTTAGTCATTGGTCCAACCCTACAACACCCATTGTTTCTCTACACCAAGAAAAATTCTCAGTGCTCACAAACTTTGCTAATGCATCTGCAACATTCTTGAAGGTGTCCACCTTTACCAAAAACACATTTTTTTCTCGATCATATCCCTCACAAAGTGATACTGAACATCAATGTGCTTTGTGTTTGAATGATAACCATGGTTCTTTGCCAATAAAATTTCACTTTGGTGTCATAGTCTATCCTTATAGCTTGTTGTACCAACCCCATACTTGAACACAATATTTGCAACCGAAATACTTCCTTGCTTGCTTAAGTGGCTGCCATGTATTCTACCTCTATAGTTAAACATGCTACTATAGACTATCTCTTGCTCATCCAACTAACTGCACCTCCAAATAGGTTAAACACATATCTAATTGTAGGTCTTCTTTGATCCAGATCTCCAGGACAATATGCGTCATAAAAGACATGAATGTCCAAATTTCTATCCAATCTTGGTATTCCTTGGTAGCACAAACCATAATCACTAGTGCCATGCAAATACCTGAAAACTCACTACACTACTATCTAATGCTCCTTCCCTGGTTTTGACATAAACCTACTCAATACACCCACTGCATGTGTAATTTCTGGTCTAGTATAGACCATTGCATACATCAGGCTACCAACTGCACTTGCATATGGAACACGAGACGCGTCCTCTTCCTTTCTTGTGTCTTGGGACACTATTCAACAAATAACTTTACACTTACAAGAATAGGAATCTTCAACGATTTACTATCCTGCATATTAAACCTCTGCAATATTGTCTCTACATAATTCCTCTAGTTTAACCAGATCTTCCTCTTTTCCTGATCTCTTTTAATTTCCATGCCCAAAATGTAGTTTGCAGCACTAAGATCCTTCATGTATAATTTGGAGGACAATTGGTTCTTCAAATCCTAGATAATTTCTTTGTCATTTCTAATCAACAACATATCATCCACATACAAGAACAAATAAATAACATGGTCACCAATTAATTTAAAATACACATAGTGATCTGCTTTGCTTCTGGTGAATCCAAGTCCCCATATATATGTATCAAATTTATGATGCCACATGCTTGGTGACTGTGTTAACCCATATAGAGACTTTTTTAACTTGCATACTAGTTCTTTCTTACCCTTCACCACAAAGCCTTCAGGTTTCTTTATGTAGATCTCTTCTAGATTGCCGTGAAGAAATTCTATCTTCACATCCATCTATTCTAGCAACGAAAACAGATAAAAGTAATCTAATAGAAGCCACCTTGGAAACAGGAGAATAAATATCACCAAAGTCAATTTATGACACCTGGGAATAACCTTTTGCTACTAACTGAGCTTTGTATTTCTCCACCTTTCCTTATGCATTCATCTTCTTCTTAAACACCCATTTTCTTCCAATGGGTTTCCTTCTAGTCAAAAACTCCACTAGATTATAAGCTTCATTTTTGTCCAAAGATGCCATTTGATCAACCATGGCCTCTTTTCAGAATTTTCCATCCTCTAAATCTACTGCCTCCCTGACAGTTTTGGGATCATCATCAGTAATAGATAAAGCAAAATTTGAACAGAAAGCATATGGACTATACCTTTTTAGTTGCCTTCTTTCTCAAACTGATCTTATCATAACTGGAGTTTTTTGCTCTTCATATTATGATTTTTTTTCTACTGTAGAGTCTGATTCTTCCTCCTTTAGCTCAAACTCTATATTCTCAGGTTCCTTTGGTAGGAATTCATGTTTAATAACATATTTCACCTCTCTAAACAACAAATCTTGGCTGTACATAACCTCTTTTTTTGGGGTTTGAAATCTTATTCATGTCATAACCTGACAACACTGAGAACGCTTCTTGAATTGACCACACTTCTTACTGTGAACTCTTCATAATCCTTCTTTCATAATTTTCCACCATTATCTATCCTCAACACCTTTATCTATTTATCTGTTCATTTTCTACGAAAGCCTCAAATTGTTTAAACCTGTTAAAGACTTTAGATTTATTCCTGAGGAAATATATCCATGTATTCCTTGAGAAGTTATATATAAATGATATATAGTACACAAACTTACCCAGTGATGGAACCAACACAGGTCCAAACACATCACTGTGAACAAGCTCTAATATCCCTTTCGCCCTCTTAGCACTAGAGGGGAAACTCACCTGATTCTACTTCCCATATACACAATGTTCATAGAAATCGGAATCCATACAGAAATTAAACATACCTTATACCATACCATTACCATGAAGTATTAGAAGGTCCTTCTCTCCAATATTTCCAAGCCTTTGATGCCATAGCATGGTATTTCCTCTAGAGACCACTAGATTTGTTTCTTTACTATCAGGAACCACAAAAATGTTGCACCCATCAATAACAATACTACCTAGAAGCTTATATAGAGTTCCAATCCAAACTCCCTACATCAATGCCAGTGATCCCCGAACCATATTGTAGGTATCTTTCTCGAACACTGTTTTTACACCTGCATCATCCATCTTGCTTACAAAAATCAAATTCTATCCAATGCAAGAATATGTAGAACACACGAAAGTGTTCTAATCCTTACACCTTGAAACTTCAGCTTGAATTTTCTACATCCGAAAATTATATACTTCCTATTACCCCCTAAGAAGATATCACCAACATCACATTTATCCTACTTGCAGAACCACTCCCTATGGGGAGTGTAGTGAAAGGATGCACATGAGTCAATCAACCATGCCTCATGATTTACATGTGTACATGAATAAGAAGTGAAGTACACATCCCCACCTTCATCTGAGGTGGTTTTCACCTATGTAGAAGGAGCATCATCATATCCATTTCCTTTCTCAAGAGATTTATATCTACAATACTTTTTGAAGTGCCCATCCTTTTTGCATTTCCAACACACCTTTAAAGTTTTTCCTAGAGATATAGATCTCCCTCTAGATTTAGATCTCCCACTCAAGGATTTATTTTTTTTTCTATTCTAGGACCGTCCTCGTACATAAAAAGAATATCCATTTTGTCCCTCCATATTTTTCCATCTCATTTCTTCTGACAACAAGGACCAAACTATTTAATCAAACTTCAAGGTAGTTGTATTGCTACCCATTGCAACAACTAGACTATCCCACGAATTTGGTAGAGAACACAACAAACTGATGCACTTATCTTCATCTTAAATTTTGATATCAATAGATAACCACAACATTAAAGGAATTTAGATGCTCTGCCATTGAGTCTCCACCCTTCATGCTTAGGTTATACAAATTTTTCCGTAGGAACAATTTGTTCACCAGAGACTTAGATTGGCACAAAGTCCCTAAATTGCCCCACAAAGACTTCGTCATAGATTCCCTTGATACATTAAAAAATACTGAATCTAAGATACACAACTATGTTGTGCTCTTTGATTTTCGATCCAAATTCACCCAGTATTCATCTCACATTGTCGTTGTTTGAGTACCTAGATCTACCACGATCCAGTGATCTTTATTTACCAACAGATCCTCCATCTTGACTTTCCATAACTAAAAGCTTAAACTTCTTTATATCTATCTTTTCACTTCTCATCATCATATTTCACCACAAGAATCGATCCCACAGATCTCCCATTGAACAGGGCCTACCATAGGCTTGAACAAAACCTCCCAGCAGAAAAGGCATCCCCTTGAATTCGAAACAACTATGATACAAAATGTAGGATTTAACCCTATATAAAAATTACCTGTAGATGAATTATAAAAGCAAAAAAATAAACAATGACGAGAATATAAAATAAATACACAAATATTTTCCACTAGATCCAAAACTGGGACTACTAGATTGAATTTTCATTATATTCCCTTCAATGTTACAGTACATATATGTACATGCCGAAGCATTCATAAACTCCAATCCATTGACCCTTTATTAGAACATAACTGTAGTTCCCTTGACCGGATCTACAAAATATCATGGGCAGAAAAACATCATGCCCAAAACCATGTGAAAAACCCATGCAAAAAACCATAGGTAGGTTCGCCCACCTAATATAGGGTCCATTTTGTTTCCTGGGGTGCTGCCTTGGATCCCATGCAGGGGGGCTACCACCCCCCTAAAACCCCCTGATATGGGCGGTTGCAGTCTCCCTCTGACCGCCTGCTATGCTTGATGCAATGAATAGGGGGGTTTGTCGCCCCCCAAGTGACACCCTCCTATGCCTGGTGCAATGAATAGGGGGGTTTGTCGCCTCCCCTATGATCCCCCTTTACACATGACTACTCGTGGAAAGAATATAACACACACCCAAAAATATCAAGAAGTGTTATGCCTAGGCTCTTGCCTAACATTTGCTTTGTTTTGTAAATATTGTACATAGTTTTAGTTTATGTCTATAGGTGTCGCGGCGATGATGGTGTTTTTGATATCCTTTGGCAGGGTTCGATGCATGATTTATTGTACTTAGGATTCATAGACGGTGCTAGTATAAATACTTGAAATTTAGCTTCCGCCTCCTAGGTGACTTCGGCTTTGCCAAGTCTCTTGATCAATTGTGCCCATATGGCCATCCTTGGATCTCTAGGATTGTTGATAGGAAATGCTACTCTGGGTCATAACATAGGAATCTGCTCAAAGAAAAATGAGCATAGGATGGTGCCATAACCAAAGTTATTTTTCTTCTCTTGTCTCACTGATGTCTGTTTTTTCTTCATGTTGCATAGGAGTGTTGTGCACCAGTCATACTCAAATTGTTTTAGGCATGCTACTTCTAAGAACATAGTTGGTCACGAGTCCCAATGTAACGAAGCTGAGCCTGATATCCTAACAATAGTGAAAAGGATTATATTGATATAAAGGTTCATAATTTGTTTTATAGAGACTTGAGAGCCAAATTTTTTAGTGTCTAGTGCATAGTATAGAACAATGTAATCAACAATATTAAGGCCCCCACCGACCTTTCCCTTCAGATTCACTGCTTCTCCCCTTCAGGAGAGTCCTATAATGAAGTAGATATATTCTACTTCGATCTATAAAGGCACTGAATCTATGATGAATTGCTCCTATTCTGGGTCCCAGTAATGAATCAATATCTCCAATAATCTAGTTTGAGCTCTTATATTGGGCATCATGAAGAATTTGAACACACCACAATTTTTCAATCCATCTAATGATTCTTGATCTTCTAATACTTCATTATCCACATCATTGTGTTCTCTTTCCCTCCAAATGATCAACATCATGAAAAATTGAGAGATTTAATCCATTAGATTTTTTATTTTTTATTTTTTTATTTTTTTATTTTTTATTTTTTATTTTTTATTTTTTATTTTTTATTTTTTATTTTTTTTTTTTTTTTTTATTTTTTATTTTATTTTTTATTTTTTTTTTTTATTTATTTTTATTTTTTTCTTTGCACATGGTTCAAATCCCACATGGGTACTTAGGTTAGTCTTAACTAGAAAAAAAAAAAAATTTCTTTGCACATACGCGACTTTTGTAAGAGACAGTTGTGTATATACGTAAGTTTCCCTTTAGGAACTCGTGTAAAGGGCTTTATATACGCGAGTTAAAAAACCTAAACCCACATACATGCAAAACCGATTTTGAAATTTAAGAAGTATACTCAAAACTCGATCTAATATATTAAATTCTTGATCAAATGGAATATTTTAAGGTCATGAATTACCTAGATTTTGCGGTTTCTAGATTTTTTGGTGGAATTGGTTGGATTGGCTTGCCAAAATTCACTCCAAAAAACTCTCTCCTCAACACTTGGATGGTAAAAATGAAATTGGGTGAGTCGAAAACTCTATTTTATAATTATAACATTAAAATCCACTTTCCTAAAGTTCATTTTTAATTTTATTATTTTATTTTTATGAACTTTTGACCTTTGTTTGAAATGTAATGAATGCTTTTTTCAGGGCAATGAAGAGTTTCTTACCAATTAGTGATATTTTTCTTGTTGCTTCGATTCCACAGTCATTGACCTATCATGGCAGGTATTGTATTCTAAACTAGCATATAGGTTAAGACATATCACTTTTTTGTTGCATTATGCATCATGATCTCATACTGCAATATTTAGCCACAAGGTTGACCCCACCATGTTGTAATTTTTTTTTAATCTCTCTCACTCATTGTTTTGTAATTTCGTAACATAGCGGTAGAGCCTTTCCTTCCATGGGATTCCTAGTTAGAACCTCGTTGGCATATGCTTCCCATGTTGCAAATGTTGTGTAGGCTCGGGAGTCCTCTTTAGTCATGCCATGACTTTGTGTTGAAGCCTCACTCTTCTTCTTCTTCGTTATTTTTCTGGATTTATACCTTAGAGGCTCCCATGTGTTGAGTTATACTATTGCATTGAATATTGACCACTTGCATCCCTTTTGGCCTTAAGCCGACTTCATTTGGAATAATGTATAAGAAACTTTTGACCATGATTTTTTTGCAAGTTCAAACCATGCATTCATTAGCCTTTGCAACTTGACACCTTTTTCATGGAGGGAACAACCCCTGAGTGTTGATGACCAACATCCACCACCTTGCATTGAGCATAGAAATGTTCTAGTCCGAAGAACTAGTGCAATTTCCCTTGACACTCATTCTCTCCACTGTACTACATACATTCTTTTATCCTTTTTCATGGTTTAATATGAAAAATTCAAAAAATTTAAATATTCCAAAAAAAAGAGTGGGAACGAGACAATTTCTTCACCATTTGATGGAAGTAAGAGTTAGTCGTGTCACCCTTGAAAAAATAACTTAATTGAGTATTTCCTCCATCGGGATGGGACTTAGTTTGAGTTTACGGAAGCCCTAACCTTGTTCTTGAGTCAGTTCTCCATCGGTTGGTTGTCTCTTCGAATCATATGGAGAGTTTTTTAATGGCTCATGCATTGCAAACTTATACAAAGTTATTTTATGCTGCGATAAAGTCACATTAAGTCGTGATTTTGTTCAAGGGAATTAACCTTGTTGTAGACCATTTTGCAGTATCTCTTGATTCATTTCTGTCGGCCATTATGCGGTGTCTCTTGACTCATTTATGTCATCCATACCCTAGTCTGTCGGGTTATTATCACTATCAAATCAACGACATGGTCCTTTTCATGCTAGGTAAGAAGATCTCCATTGACCTCTTATTGGAAGGTCTACTCTTATCAACTCTGGCAAATTTCTCTAAGAGTAGACCTAGAGTTGCACCCTGACCCTATTTACATAATTTATAGGTGACCTTGTGATCAACATCAATCAACATTATGGGTATTTGAATGAGTGATTTCCCTCGTATTAGACACCAACTTACATTATAACAAATTAGGATTTGTGTAGTACCTTAGTTTCCATTTGACGATATTGGTGGATTCTTCGCCTCTGTGTCAACTTTCATTTGGTTCAGAGGATTTTTGTATTACACTATCTACATCTTGTGTACACTGGAAATGTACTTAAAAATGGCTACTTCATCTCTCTTCATCCCAGTTCTTCCAATTATTGGCATGTGGGTTATACTCACACTGGTTGGAGTGGGATATCTTAATGTCATCCTTCCAATAGATATTTTCCCATCGACTCCAACTCATTTCTCTAGGAACAAGGTCTAGAGTTCTTTTTTCAGTACCTTAGGGTCTGTAGTCATCAGTAGCATACTCCTTCGCTATCGACAATGAGAATATGTCAATGTCTCCTAATTGGTAGATTCTTTCAAGTGTTCGACTTCAAGAGATGTATTCACACTTGTTAGATTGAATTGGGGTACCTTGACCCTCATTATCATTATTGGTGAGTTGTCTCGCATTTTTTAACGATATACATCAATGATAGGTAATCAAATGATTTCTCACATGAGTTTTCTTTCTGTATCCTTCCATAGGTATTCGATGGGTTGGAATCTGGTTATCTCCTTCCAGGCTTTCAAATGACTCCTCTCTCTATACTTAATATATTTCGGTCATCATGTTCCCCTTCTGACCTCATATATTAGGGGGAATTTGTTATAGAATCATTCAACACTCATGTAGACCTGATGCTCTTTTATGGCCCTGGGAAGTCCCATTTCCCATGGACACTTGACTTTATACTCAAAAACAATATTTCATAATCCATATGCAACTCTCCCCATACAAAATCACGTACATACGAAGGTCCCATAATACTATGCCCACATATATCTTTTAAAATATGAAAAAATAAAATAAAATGCTATTTTTCGGGCGGGGTTTATGGATTTTACCTAGATCCCACCTATAAGAGCCTATGGCATAATTGAAATAATCAATTTGAGGTGGTATATATACACCACGTGGGAGGGCTAATTACAATAAGATAAGAAGGATATTGTTATTATACTCAATTTCTCTTAGATCAAGTATGTTTTTCCTATGTCTTCTACACCCCGAGTCTTTAGGAAACTTTCGTTTCCTTTACAAAGATGCTCAAAATCCTTATCTAGCATCATATTGCACTTATTTGAGAGGTTGTTTTCATGGCTCGGGCTGGAAAAATCTAGAGGAAGGCATCATTGTTGCCTTTGGCCTAGATGAGGTTGTATCTTTCCTATACTTACTACTGTTAATCAATAAAGAAGTTCATGTCTTGTTCCTAATATATGTTGTTATCTCATGAATGATAGTTTAAATGTTTATATGTGATGATCTAACATATTCTTATGTATGCACATTGAATTATATATTATGTAAATGCTTCTATTATTGATTTGCAGGTCTACGCATCTTGGAGGAAGCAGAGTAGGACCTATGGGTATGTATCCAAATCCGAGTTTGATAATTCAAATGTTTTGCATGATTGATTAAATATTATTTGTTGATTATCTTATCCTGCTCTATTGAGGCTTTCAATCCTTGTGTTAGGGAAATTTGCTCACTAACAAGAATAAACCCTTTCAAATAGACTACACAGAGAAATCAATGTTGGTTGAGGAGACTCAAAAGGTGTTGAGGAAGAAGAAGCTTTGTTTTAGCTATGAGGAGCCTTGGTTGTTAGGACACAAATGTGCAGGGAAGGGCAAGCCTAAAAAGGCATACTACATTGAGGTCTGCTCAGATAGTGACAGTGATGACGAGGATGAGGAGTTAGGTCAGGGCCAGATTAAGGAACATGAACATTTGGCAATAGGTGAGGAGTCATTATAGGATGGGGCTAAAGGTATTGTTATGACATCCATGCCAGGGCTTCCCAGGTACCATGTATTCAAAGTCATGGGGGCCAGGTTGGGACAAAAAGTGACAATGTTGATTGATGGAGGGGCATTCCACAACTTTATAGGTGCAATAATGGTGGATCTAAGGGATATTTTGATAGAGGATTTTCATAGATTCATAGTGGTCATAATGGGTGGTCACCAAAAGCAGTGCTCTAGATGGATACCCAAACTAAAAAATAGCCACGGGGAACTACAAATTAACAAATGACTTATTTTTGGTGGACGTACAAGATACCAATGTGGTATTCAATGTTTAGGGGATTTACTCCATCAAAAAATACAATAATAATAAGAGGAGAATGGAGATGGAGTTTACATATCATGACAACATGAAGGTAGTTTTGCTAGCCATGCATTAGTATCTATCTAAGATAGCATCATGTTAGAGTATGGAAGTAGTGATGCGATGGGGAAACATGTATTGGGTAGTAAAGTACTACCTTTCTAACAAAATATATCAAGAGTAGCCTCAATAGTATCCAGATGACATTCATGTATTACACTGAAAAGATCAAAAGTATGAACCATATGTCTGGTGAGTGCTATTATTGCAGCAAGAATGCTACAGCTCTTGGGCTGCCAACTTTACTTTTATCAACTTGGTAGTTCGTAACAAACTTGGAAGCGTCGGTGTTGTATGCACAAGTACTAGTTCTCACTATAGTTTGTCACTTGGTCAGCTGGTGCGAGATCACTAGGAGCTCAATCCAATTTCCATAGATTTCAGATGAAGATTTATATGTGATGAAAGAAAAGAAATATTATTCTACAGAAGCTATTCTGATTGCAGAAAGGAGAAATACTGGAATGTAATGCAAGACCTAGTAAACCCTAATTAACAAGCTAATTCTACTTTTGCCAAAACCACTATGAAAACCATGAAAGAAATGCCATTACCTACTCAAGAAAGTAAACAACATCTAACCATGCTATTTCTGGAATTAAATAAGCAAAAAACATATTTTTGGATTTTTATGTGTTTTTATGTGAATTTGACATGCATCTAATTTATTGTGTGTGAGTGTGGCAGTGAATAGGTGGTGTTGGAGGGTGGTTTTGGAGCTTGGGAGGATGGAATATGGTGTGGATGGGTCCTAGGAGATCATAGGTGGCCTTCTGGAGGCTTTTCCCACACTCGGCCTTCAAAAGAAAGCCTACAGGAAAAACTATAGGAGGACACAGGGAAACTACAGGAGGAAAACAAGAAAACTACAAGAGGAGGCTGAGAGAAATTTCCGCTATATTGAGGGTGTGAGAGTGGGTGGGAAAGGTGGGTGAAGGTTGGAATGAGGTGTTAGGGTTGCTTAGGTCTACCATGAGTCACCAAGAGAGAGAAAGACGATTGGGTTTGCTCAAGGAGAGAGGAAGAAGTTCTATGAAAAATGCAGGAAATTAGGGTAGAATTGAGATGACGTTTGGGAGAACTATAGGGCATGGATCAGATGGAGGATATTATTTCTGATAAGCTGGCCTACTGCTGGGAGAGATCTGCTGCATAGAAACCAAGAAAATCAAGAAACTATTGAATTGAATGCATTCTAGGAAAAATAGAGTTTTGCATAAAAATGGTCTAAACTATGATCTATGAGAGGAAATGATGATAAATTTTGCAAGAAAGGAAAGCATGAAAGAGGAATATTGCAAATAAGGAAGTGAACATGATAAGGAAGATCTGAAGCAAAGCAAAACTGGACTATTAACCTACTAGAAAGCTACAAACACTAGAAGTCCTATGAATGAGGAAAATCTGTGTTTTTGGGGGCAGCAAGAGGGTCTTTGCCTCAAATCATGGTTCTGGAGGGATGAAGGGAGGCCGAGGCACTATTTCTAACCTTTTGAATCTTCTCTTAATGACTGCTTAAATTGCTATAGAAAGCACAATGGAAGCAACTACAAAAGCAACGTATTCTTAACCATAAAAGAAATACATCTAAAACAAACTAATCTAGCACTGAAGCAAAGCATATAAATACAAAGAAAGAGGAGCTTGGCTACTTGGATTGGGCCCTAACCCAAGAGCTTCATCCCTTTGAGGTAACTCAGTGCTAGCTCAAAAAGGATTCCATCTTCATTATCAAAACAATAGCAAGATTACATAAAATTGTCACAAAAGAATAAGCTCGAAATTTGAGCAGAGTTTACATAAGCAAAAATCTGACCCTAGTAAGGCCCTAGGAATCTCTACTTATACATCTGAAGCTACCAACAACTTCCTTAAAATTAGGGAGGCTTGGATCGAAAAACTTGAGATAACTATCAGTCATCCTCCACTTGCTCAACTGCCTTCTAGTGCATGATTCAGCTGATTGTACTCCAAGCTGAATGAAGGGGAATTCGAAGTGAGGAGTAATAAATGAGGGGGATTCCCTCCTATAAGTCCTCTCCCTTGTCCACTTTGAGTTATTGCTACCATTTTACCATTGGATCCTTGACTTTGACCTTGAAATCCATCAATAATTTGCATTAAATACATGTTAGACCACATGGCATAATAACTAACTTAACTCACTCTATAAGCATAAATATAATTAGGAAATCATACAATAAGCTAAGATAATGGTTGATTTGACTAAGTTAGGAGGTAAAACGAGTCCATATAAGTACCCATTTATGAGGCTCATCATTACCCCCTACTGAAGGTGTTGCTCATCCTTTGAGCAACCTAGTCAATATCCTCATCTTTTATGGCCCCGGTGGCCTCCCTGGCATCCTAGGCTTCTGATGTGGTCTGCTCATGTTGGTCATAAAATCCTGCTATTCTGTCTATGTCCTTCCACTAATCCTCCTCTTCTTCTCTTTTACCTTCCAACATGCCTAATAGGAGTGTAGGACTCAGTTTGAGGCCAATCCATTTGACCTTTAGCCTTTGCATGGAGCGCTTGTACATTGACACTCTTCTCAATGCCTCCTTCAACCTCATGGGGGAATGATATTCCCTGATCTACAAACTGTGAGGTAAGGTGTTCCATATTCTCATACATGCATGCACATAGTCATCCCCAAGTAGCCTTTGCATATATTCAAAGTGTGTAATGGCTTGTGCTTGATTGGCTACATATCTAGGGGAAATATGAGGGTCATTAACAAGCAGATTGTGTGTGCTGATGAGTGCCATAGGATCTGATGGCTCAACTCTTATCATTAATGGATCATTCTTCTCTTTTATCCTCAATCCTTTTATTTATTCTACCCTTAATTCTTCATGGTTCATCCATGAGGCCATGACCATTAATTGCAGGTCTGCTAGCTCAACATTGGGGTCCCACCCATTCATGTCTGTGAGGGTCATGTTGTGTAGGTAGAACTCTGCCATATTTGCTTATCCTTTGAGGTGCTTTGGTCACAGAGATCCATGAACTATCTATAGTCTTGGAAAGGGATTGTGCCTCTTTGTGCCAAAGTTTTTATCTGGAATTGAAGCCATTGGTCCTTCAGATAGAGGCCATAAGATTTGGCTGGTGTTCTGCATTGTAATGCCTCCATGGATGAGCTGGCCATGTATGCCAGCTGAGTTTCTTTCTCTTGCAGTTGCCTCCTTAGGATTTCATTCTCATTTTCAAGGTGGCTTCTTGTGATGGCTTCTCTATCTCTAAGAGCACTCAATTCTCTGCCCATTTCCCTGAGTTTGTTTTCCATATGGCCAACATCCTCAAATCCTTTGGATTTGGCTATTTGCATCCACCTATATGTTCTCACTCTTTCCTTCTCTAATTTGAAAAATAGTGGAATTGCAAATTTTTATGGGATGATTCTTCCTCCCACAAGTAGATTGTAATAAGAGGCAAGACTAGGCTGTGGGTCAGGTTCTTGTAGCTCTTGTCCTTCCTCCTTCACCTGTGGTTGTCCTTCTATCTCTTTCTCAAGCTTTTGGGTCTCCTGTAGTTTGGACAATGTCTCCTGTAGGACTGTTTGGGCCTCCAGTAGATCTAGTTTTGGATCCTGTAGTATTGCCTTTCCCTTCCATGTAGAAGATCTGGGAGTCCCTCTTTCATATGTTATAGGTGTCTTGGAGGGGAATTCTTGCACCTTGGCAAATGGTGAATCTTCAATGGTAATGGGAAATTTTGAAGAGGGCTGAGGTTTGCCTGTTTTAATTTTTGTGCTCTTCCTTGCCCTGAAATACATGGAGTTCTGTCTTTTCCTCTTCTGCTTTGGTTTGATTGGTGTACTAAGGGCAGTGAAGGCAGCTGCTGCTTCTCTTTCCAAAGTCTCAGGGGACACTTCCTCTTGCTCTACCTTCTCTTCCTCATTTTCTCCTTCTTCTGTCTCTTTTTCTGTCTCCTCAACTTTTCCTTCCTCTGTTTTTTTTCCTTCCTCCTTCCTTTCTTGCTCTATTCAATCACCACTGGCTTCATCTTCTCCTCCTTGATGCTCTTCCTCCTCACTTCCAGTAGGACTGACATCATAGGTTAATTATTTTATGTCATCCTCAGCTGTCAAAATTTGGAAAACTTCCCATGCTATAGGGAGTGTAAAGGTATGGAGGGCTTCCTCTACTAGGATTTTGGTTAAGCCATGGTGAACTAACTTCCCTAAATTTCCTACTTGCACCTTGGTGCTGGAGTCAATGAGGGACTGAAGGAGAAAGTAAGGGATACTGAGCTTTCGAGGTGCTGGGGTATCCATGCCATACCTCAAGTCATGGAGGATTCTGAAATGATAACCATAGACAATGCTATGCTTCCCCTCACATGAAATGTATTTGATTATTTGGTAGCTAACCTCATCCTAGGGATATGGTATACTAGCCCTTCTGATTCCATTTTTATATTCAATAGGGGTTTCATTATTTTGGAAAAATTCTTCTTGGTATCCTGGCCAATTGGGTTTTCATCTTTACTCCAAGACAGCCCAAGAGGAAGGGTGTTGGGTAGTGAAGGTCCCACGTAATAGTTTTGGGGCAGAAAGCCCAAAAAGTAGGATTAAATTATTGTAAAAAATCCAAAGTATGTGGAGTGCGAATTGTAATAGATTGAGTCAAAGAGTAGTTTTCCCAAAAATAATGTAAATAAATACAAATAGAGTTGGCCCGCGTAGGGATCGTAGGCCAAGGAAGGGTATAAATAGAGCATGGCTCTATGAGGGAAAGGAAATTCTTTTTGGGATTAGATTGGGATCTAAATTGTAATGGGTTGCCGGGAATAGTCTGAAAGCATCTGTAAGTCTGAGTCGAGGGGTTGGGTAGGGGATAGAGGCTCTGCAGTTGTGTGCACAGAGGCCTGGAAGAGTCCATAGCTATGTGTGTGGACCCCTGCAGTTGAGTCTGCAAGGTAGATATGGATGTATTGGTGAGGAATAATAATAAAGATAAGTTGTTTCTGTAATTTTGTTTTATCGTGCATCTGACTTTATGATTTACCTTTCTATATCTGTTTAAATACGAATGTGATGAATGTATGCGAATCTGGGTTCATTTGAAGTGTGTGAATGGCTAAACTTGTTAAATGTTTGATTAAAGACCCTGTTAAGAAAATCTGATACACTCCATTAATTAGAATAGATCCGTAATCAACGCGGTAATAGGAAGTCAAAGTTGCTCTGGGTCTGGATATGCGTGACTACAGAGTAGCACAAAGCAATAGAAGGGTGTGCGAGTCCCCTAAAACACATCTTGATAGCCCAAGGGTGTGGAAACCTAGTTCTAGCACCCTCCCCTGCTACCTAAGGTGAGACCTCTGTCCATGCTCTGTGGGCTATTGCCACAAGGGCCGGTAGTTGCGGGATTTGTTTGGCTAAATAACTCTTTCGAACCTGGGTTAGGCCCATATAAGCCAACAAATGGTTCCATTGTTGGGACCGGGATTTTCCTAAGGGGTTTCTAGTGTGGAACATGGGGAATCTATAAAAAATAATGTTAAAAAATAAAAAGGATTAGGAATGGTAGTGGAGAAATGGTAACTATGTTGAACACAATTCAGTTACCAGTGTTCAAAGGAGCAAGAGGCAAAGACCCGAAATAATTTTGGTTTGTGCTAACATTAGTATGGAATGCACAACAAGTCGCAGATGATAACATTAAGAAAGCCATGTTAGTTAGCGCACTGCAAGACTGAGCGCTAACATGGTACATGAAGTATTCGAGCATCAACCCAACGACGGGGATAGTGGACATCCATATTGAACTAAAAAAGGAGTTTAGCCAGCCAAAGTGAGAAGCACAGTCGGCCATAGGATTCAAAGAGATCACGATGATGCCTGGTGAAACCCTGTGGGATTTGGATTAGAGTTTGAAAAGCACCATTCGCGAGGCTAACATGACCTTGATGGATGCACAACACCACGCTTGGTTCATTGCATCATTAACGCCATATTTGAAGTCGGCTTTGTCACAACAACAGATCTTAACCCAAGCAGAAATATTGGAGGCAGCAATACGGCTACACGAAATCCTGGTACAAGACCCAGGGTTGGGAGTTCAACAAATCCAAGCACAGGTCCAAAATTTGTGTTTGGAAATATAGAAATTAAAACAAGAACAAACACCGCATTTAGAACTCCAGGAGGAAGTATGGTGTATAAAGTGTAAGAGCCAGCGACACGATAAAGATCACTGTCCGGTCTCGGTGAATTTTGTGGTCACAGGGGACTGACACCATTGCGACGAGAGGCACAAGTAGGGCCGAGTGTGATCACCCCACTCTGGTGTGAAATTTGTCGGTAGGAGGAAAGCACAACACTCATAACTATCATCTATTGCCAAAATACAACTAGACCCCCCAGCAGCTCTTTTGCAAATTTTGTAGATTGGTGGGTCATGAAGAAAGAGATTATCATACCTATTGAATGTGGATGGACTAGGCACTTGCCTACAGAATGCAGACTGAGATGCGAGGTCAAGATCCAATTGTGGCAATGGCACATGGTGGGTTCTCGGGATGGGGCCGAGGACGGGGTAGAATGGGACTAGGAAGGGGTCGCGGGCAGCTAATCTATTACAACTATGGAGGACCAGGACATTACGTGTGAGATTGTACCAATCCAAACCAAATATCATGTCCTTATTGTGAGCAATTTTATCATGAGATGCTAGATTTCCCCATGTTGATAGCACATATTCGTGAAAAGAAAGCAGTGCGTCCTACAACAACGCAGAATGTGCAGATGATGAGGTCCGAACCACACAACGATGAACCCATGGTAAACATGGTATTGCAGAGAGGCGCAACCATAGGAGAGGTCAATAGGAAGACTAATATGGAAGCTAGGGAAAGCTTCGCTGGCATCTCCACCCAAGGTAGTAGGGATCGACCTGAGCCGGCTAGGGATCCCTCGATGTTGACTACCTTTTTAGAGACATGAATAAAACTGCTTTGCAAAAACAGGGCAGTTAAAGGGTTACAGGAAGTGATTAATAGATGTGCAGGGTATGGTGAACCTCGCGTAGTTTGGAAATTAGGAAGACACACATTGCTGATAGGTCAGGAGATATGGTTAACGACGTAGATTGGCAACTACGAAATGGATCAGGTCATTTTGGACCTAGGTTCGGATGCAAATGTATTGCCTAAACAGAATTGGGAGCACATAGATAAGCCTACACTAGAATGTTCTCCTATCTAATTGCAGATGGCTAATCAGTAAAAGATGTTTCCCATGGGAAGGCTGCAAGGAGTTACAGTAGATATTGATGGCACAAGTACTCGGACATATTTCAAAGCTATTGAAATGGATGAAAATAGCCCATACCCCGCATTGCTAGGGATAGAATGGGCCACTGACATGAATGGGGTTATTGACCTCAAACATAGAAAGATGATATTTGAGAAGAAGTCGCTCCATGTATTCATTCCGCTAGATCCAACAGATGGACCGCGCTACATAGAACCTAGGCACAACAAAGAAAGGGAGAATGCATTGGAATGTATCTATAAAATTGCTACAAATAGGCCAAGGGAGGAGTGGAGACTCCCCTAAGGCTACACCGGCTCATGCACCAGCGATTCAGGTGAAGAGGACGAGCGATAGCGAAACAGGGTGAGCGGGGTAATCACGTTGTTACACAGTAATTTGTCACCATTGGTCACTGTCCCTGTTACCCCTGTTTTCGTACATTGGAGGATACATTCCGGGACCTGTGAGCAGTGACATAGCCTAAAAACATTTGCATTATGTTCCCCTGAGTATGTACTTCATGTTCCCTGAAGACACCTTCTGCAAATTATCCCTGAAAAGTGCCCTTTTTCCATTGGCGCAGGTACACAGTGTTTTATCCGCGCCAATCACTGAGATCCTCAAAAAGGGGCGCGCCCATTGGCGCTCTATCCTAGAACAACACTCGCCGCCAACTAAGTTTAGTAATGATTTTTGGCCAACGCGCACCCATATGTTTTTTCCTCTCTTATCATGAAGTTCTTTGAGGGAAAAATCCACATGATAGAGGTCGAGATTCATTGTTTATCCATGAAAACTATCCTCGGTAGCTTTTCAGGGATAATGCCAATCCACAATGGGCATCCTGGTACATTGTATCTTCCTCCCTTCTCCATCTATAAAAGCCTGTCCTCATGCCTTTGACAAGCTAGTTTTTTGTGAGTGCTGGAGTAATGCTAGAGTGATAACAAGAATTTTGAAGCATAGGGAGGTTATGCTGCCAGAATCCTGAGAGAGAGAAGGTCTTTTGCAAGGCATATTTAGCTGCTCGCCCAGCCAGAGAATAGGTTCAACATCAGAACCTTGGTTGTATCTTTCTCTGCTTTTATTCATTAATAGACGACTATCATTATGGTTCCACTCCTATTGTATTTATAATGATGATTGAATTATATCTTTTCCTGACTGATATATAGTTGCATCTATTGGATTTTATGCTTGTATTTGTGTCATTCTTTGCATGTGCAGGTGTCCATTCACGAGGATTGTGGGGATTGTGACCAGCCGAAGCAAAGGAACGGGAGCGACGGTTCTTCTACAAGTACTAGCGTTGGAATCCAGGTAGGTCATCATCATCGATCTTTGATTTTCAATTAGGAACCTGCGTGTTAGCATTGTGTGATTGTTGCTAGACCCCATTTGGGCTAGTGGGATCGCCTCTGTCCGCAGAGGGGATTTACCTGTTCAACAATTTGGCGACTCCGCTGGGGAAAGCTTGTTGTTTGATTTGTAAACTTTGGACGGAGCTTGAAGTATGGCCAGATAGCCTTCGAAACACTATTGCTTTGCATTAGTGAATTAGATCAAAGCCACCTCAGTCAATCTCCGGTTTGGTTTACGGATTGAACAATTTGGGAGTTTGTCTTGCATGTTAGTTTTTCTCTTGTTTGCTTGCTTGGATAGCTTTCTGGGTTAAATTTCTTGCTGTTTCTTGCTTCCTGGCCTTCCTAGATACTGTAAACCAAGCTTTGGACTACCTGTTTTGTTTTTTTTTACTTGGCAAACTTTATTAGCGCGGTTTTTCCTCTGACAGTCGCGCCAGTTGGTGCCTATTGCTAACTGACAACCTGCGCCAATCCCTTTATAGCGCGAGTTGCAGTTTGACAGTCGCGCCAAACTTGTTAACCTTTTCAATTAGCTTGTTTGCCAGCCTTCTGAGCTTGGATTTGTATCTTGCTATATCTTTTGCAGCTTCTGGAAGTGTGTTGGACCTTTATGTGACTGGTTATTATTTTTTATCCTTCAGTTGTTTGCTTATTTCTATCGATTTTATATCTTAGCCCTAGTGGCTTTGCATGTCGAGCCTTCTGTGGGAAATTATGGTTTGATGATCCAGTCAGCTTTTTGGTTGTTTTCCGCACTCATCTGGTGGTTGTGAAAGTTTGGCATTCTATGCTACAAGTAATTTACTTTTATCTTGTTCATTTTTGCTTGACTTCATCTAAACTTAGATCACATGGTTCATTGAAAGTCTTTGTGTTTTCCTTGCTTTGATAGGTCATTTCGACGTTTCAGAATTGGTTCTATATTCCTTTGAGTGAATTGTGTTTGTTTATACTTGTGAATATCTCTTGAGATTTGTTGAGTGCATCATGCTATCCTAAAAGAAATAAAAACAAAAGATCTTTTGCATTTTATTAATTAGCATTTCTTGTTATTTGTTGCTTTTAAAAAGAAAAAGAAAAAATTTTCGTTCCTTGTTATTAGCTGCATTAGGATCTTTGTTGATCATTTTGTTTGTGTAAAGATCTCAACTCTCCCGTAGATAGAGTTCATTGAATGAAATGATATAATTTTGGCATATAGTTTGCATTTAGGAAGTTTCGAGATATCACATACGGTAGGACCAAAAAACTGAAACATAATTGAAGATAAACTGTAAAATAAACTGAATGAACCTAACAACGCATGTGAACATAACACACACATTCTAGAGGTCTAGGTTAGAGACGTGTTCCGGCGTCTTTAAACTTGGTAGTTTACCATTGAGTGGTTGGGTGATTCCTCCACGGTGAAACGGTAAGTGCCAGTACAGATTGTGCTCCCACATACCGTCGCGTATATATTGGGAGACCCCTATAGGCTTGCAACCTTTTATCCATAGGAAGCCGAGTCTGCCGCCTGACAAGCCGTAATGCACTGAACACAGCATTCGGGAAGATTGACTGCAGTACGGGAAGTCCTTGGTTTTCATCTGATTGCCAAGGTGTATAAGCAGTTTTACAGATTGTTTGGTAAACCTCTTACCTAGTTCTCTAGAGTAGTCACTTTTGATCCTTTTTGGACTCCCTAAAAGAAAAGGTGTAAGTGAGCGTCTTGTCACTTCGTGCTCATTAAATATTCGAAGGAGACTACAGTCATATTTTTGTCCTTTTCTCGACTCTTAAAAAATGAAAAGGTCAAGTTCAGTGTCTTAAAATTTATTTGACCACGATCACATATAACCCGGTTAAATTTTGTTCGCATTAGTCTAAGTAGGGTCTAGTTTCGAGATTCCCGAGGATTTTGTGAATTTCCATCCTGGAGGAATTACCAAACTCGTCTCCCGAGACACCGGTTGTGAGTGAAGTTCTTCCTATTGTTCCAAGTATACAACCGCTTAACTCTCGTGCTCCAGGCGATGAGGATTACCAATTGTATTCGAACCCTATTTGGGAACCTTCCCAAAACGGTGTCCCTATCTGGGAATACACTTCTCCTCGACAACCATTTCCTTCTGATATGGAAAACCCATCCCCTACTACGACTGACGAATCCGGTGTGCCATGGGACGAGATTCCCAGCACAATGGAATCTACACATGTTAGTAGAACTGCTACTACTGGAGGACTACCTCTTGGCTATAGAGCATTGCGTGATTTTCTATCATCTCCTTTTCCGAATTCTATTTGGTCACCACCCATTTTTTCCAATACGGAGCCTTCGACTCCACAATCTCGCGGTACAGTTGTTACCTCAGTCACAACCCCTCCAACAGTGTCTGTGGCTTCTTCGACCCCTATTTTTAGTCAACCTTCGACCTCTTTATTCGTAGGTTTTGATCCTACATCAAATGTCTCACTTGGAGGACAATATGATCAGTATCTACCACCTCCTGGGTCTAAGACAGGTTCGTTGTCAGTAGGAGAGGTTTCAGTTCCGTTGTCGATAGATTGGGGTTTCACCTCTTATCACGGTGGTCAAGCGTCGTATGCGCAACCTGAACAACCACATTAGCAAAACCTACAAGGACAATCCTTCCAAGGAAACCCTTTTGCTTCTAGTGGTCCCTTTTTCATCCCTCATACACAACCTACTGGTAATCCAGGCCAAACTTACACTCAGCAAGCTCAACCTGGTATCCAGCAAGGTTCTCATACTAGACAAACCGGTCAATCATTTGTTAACCCAAATCAACCTAACGTCCAGTATACCCAAATTTCTGGCCAAGCTGCCCAACCAGTTGGTCAGCCAACTGTCTAGTATACTCAATCTTCTGGGCAAACTGGTCAGCCTCAAACACAGTTGGGCCAATCACCTGCCCAGCCCACTCAGCCATCTGGTATGATAGGACAACCCTCTGCTGCACAACAGCAACCTCAGTATCAGCAGGTAGGTCAAC
>APFE030225673.1:25590-38097 GCA_000404065.3 Pinus taeda | reverse complement strand
TCAATATGATGTTGACACATGTCTCTTTTAAATTAAAAGTAAAATATTTTTAAATTAAAAAATGATTTATAATAACAAACAAAAATAAAATATCAATGATTGGTTATGAACGGAGAAATGTAAAAATAATTTCACTTGAGCCTTAAATGCATAAATAAGAATATTTAAGATATCTAGTGAAAAACATAATTTTTATATTAATTTTAGAGGATAAATAAATAAAAGTAAAAGACCCTTATATTTCACTCTTAATTGTGAACGATAGTAAATAATTTTAAAAATATTTAATTAGAAAACTTTAAATATAATTATTTAAATATCTTATACTAACTAACTTATTTTTTAAGATCCATTATATCTATCTAGATATATATATATAATATATAATCATATTATATATATATAATATATATATATATATATATTATAATAAAATACGCACACGCAAATAAAGTATTAAGAATGTTTTTTTTAATGTTAAAGCAAATAAAATATTTTAATGTATAAAAAATTATTTCATGAAAGTAAAAAAATCAATTAAATTTCCTAATGAAACTAATACCAATAAGATGGTGATTCATTTATTTTAAATAAAAATTAATAGGTGGCATTTAAAAAATAATTAAAGATAAAATAATTCGTTGTGTATCACAAATAAAATATTTCGATGTCATATATATATTATATAAAACAATTGAAAAAATAAAAATAAAAATTCATGGTGAAAACATTTCAAGCAATCTCACTATTTTACATTTTCCCCTCTTTTCACATATATGTTTTTAGGTCAATTTTGTATGAAATCCAAACAATGAAAGCTTAAGATGTATAGTCTACACAATCTAAGAGGTCAAAGGAATTTTCAAGGTATGAATACCACAAAGGCAAGGGTGACTAAATCTCTCTAGTTGCAAATCATTTTTCAAATTTTGCACTTTAAAAAAATTACACCTCAAAAGATTTGATCCCTTAAAGAGCTTTCTAAAGTACTGATTAAGATAAATCTATACTAATTTTAAAATAAAAAGTGAAAATCATACACTTAATTCATCATTGATGTAATTATTACACAATACTCACTAGCTATTGGAAAAACATTGAATCTTGAACTCAATATGAACTAAGGCCATATTTTTTTTTCCTTTACAAGGTAACAACTTAAGTTAATTGGTTGAATTTAAAATAAATAGTGAAATACAAATATTTATTGTAGCAATGTTCACTCTTAATTAGCAAAAAGTACAAAATGTGCATTTAAATATATACAAACTTAAATGTTAAATTATTCCAATGCTATATGATTAATAAGATTAAATTCCAATCTAGCCGATTTGGTTGAAGCCACTCCTTCCTACCAAGTTATTGGTCCTCATGATGAGTTCCTTGGGTCCATCAAGATCAAACTCCCTATGATAGAATTGGTTGACAAGAGTTCAAAAATAAAATAAATCAAATCAAATCCCTCAGAGCAAGTTGAGAGAATGTGAATGTGGAGGATATTCATCAAATCAATGGTACACTCTAAATGGTGGGCAATGTGCTACCTTGCACTAAAATGGACCATACATACATACATACATACATACATACATACATACATACATACATATATGCACACGAAAATAAAGTATTAAGAAAAAAAAAATATTTTAATGTTAAACACAATAAAATATTTTATGTGTAAAAAAAATATTTAATTGAAAGTAAAAAAATTCAATTATTTCCCAATAAAACTAATAAGAATAAGATGTGTAATTCATTTAGTTTTAAATAAAATTAATATGTGACATTTGAAAATATAATTAAAGATAAAAGAGTCAATGTGGATTATATATATATATATATATATATATATATATATATATATATATATATATATATATAGATATAGATATAGATATAGGGACACATATGATTAATAAAAAAATTGTTTATATATTATATAAAGCAATTGAAAAAAATCAAATTTTATGGTCAAAACATTTCAAGCAATCTCACTATTTTACATTTTCCCCTCTTTTCACATATCAAATTTTAGGTCAATTTTGTATGAAATCCAAACAATGAAAGCTTAAGATGTGTATTCTACACAATCCAAGAGGTCAAAGGAATTTTCAAGGTATGTGATGTCCCCAGTAATTGTAAATATTTAATTACTGCAGTTAAAGAAACTCGATATTACTATTTAAGTTTATATATTTATTATTTTGATTAAGTTGCCCACGAGGAAAATGTTTTGATGACAATCATATAACTCTCACATCTCAGGTAGTTAGGGTAGGTGGTTACATATCCCTAACTACTTCCTTAAAGATTTATTCTCAAGGAAGAGATCAAGAGGGTATGCATACCTGAGACAAGAAAAGAGAGGAATGAAACAAAGGATTCGATGCTGAGATGTGAAACAAGGTTTATAAGCTAATTTTGGTTAAGACCAGATAGTTGTGATAAAATAAGACTGTTAGTCTTACTGCATGTGAGTAACAACTCGGGGGGAGACTTAGGCTTGGAAGCGAGTCTTAAGGTTGGGAGGTAATTCAACATCATATAGTCGATTTTGATCCAGATAGACGACAACAATTATTACCGAAATCAAATAAGTATTTATAACTTCATGAAGGTTAATTGTACTGTTGAAACAGAAATATGCATACTATTTGATTGATTGTACCGTTGAAACATAAATATGTATACTGTTGGAAAAGGTTAATTGTACTGGTTCAGTAAAGGCCAAATAATCACTAGTAGAAGTTCATAATTTGCATACTAGCTATCTACAGAGATTGAAAGCGATAAAGGAAAACCATGTATGTTCTATTAAATAGGAAAACATAGTTCTTTAGGAAAAATCTTTCTTCTAGGGTTACAATGCAAGAAAATCCTTAAGAAAGCAGAAACTTTAAAAAAACAAGAATTGTTCCAGAAATGTCTAGAAGCTCTCCAACCAGAGGAATTACAACTCTGGAAAGTATTGTGTAATAATACAAACAGACAAACTATTACAGAATGAAAAAAAGTAGGTTATTCCATTCTTTAATACTTCATTGCTAGGGAAATTCAAGCATTGAATAATAGATTGAATTCAGAAGCCAACCATGCCTTTTAATATTTTGAGTTAGAAAAATCGAAGATTGCATTAAGAACGAAACTATCACATGATGCAAATAACAAGTTTTCTAACTAGAAATTAGGGGAAAACCGAACCCATAAATTCTAAACCCCAAGCGAGAAATATTATGATGTGATGAAGTATTAAAGACTGAAAACCCAACAAGTATAGTCCATGTAGGGACGCAAGTCGAAACCCCATCTTCTACTTGTAGAAATAAAACTAAAATGACAAGAACAAAAATTTAAACCAATTTGAAGTAAATATAATAGGAAAGTTGGTTAACACTTTCCAAGAAGAGAAAAAAGAAGAGAGAGCCTGCATATTGGGAATTTTGTATCTCTGTAACAAATCTCTCTCTCTCTCTCTCTCTCTCTAGCTATATATATATATATATATATATATTATATATATATATATATATATATATATATATATTATATATATAGATATATAGATAGATAGATAGATATATATCTGTTCAAGAGTAGAAAAACTGACCCCTTCCTTATACTAAAACCAAGTAGTTATTAAATATTCAAGGCACAAAAATCTTCATGACAAAGCCCATAAACTAGTAAGGAATTTTCGAATATAACATTTACAACGCATAATCGATACCAGTTTAGTTTGGGAACAATTTACATAAAAAATGTTTAGTTGCGTACCCAGAACATGAAATAACAATCACGATGACTCCATGACTTGAAATTAAGAGGACATAGCCCTAAGGGGCTCTTGACTAGAGTAAAAAAAGATATACACCCTAACATAAATAAACCTAGTTCAATCTAAGAGCAATATAGTAAGATGGTCTGATAAACCATTGTCTAAGAGTTTCAAGAACACATTTTCCACATTACCCTTAGGCTGGTAGAGGAATAAGTCGGAAACCCTCAAACAGGTTTCTAGGAGGAAGTCTCGTTCTCGATCAACCATACTCGAGTAGTAAGAAACCTCCGACGAAGCCTAGCAGACCACAGGAGCAACTTATCAATACAACAACGAGAAAGTAATTATAGATATATGATACTTCAAAACTAAATCGTAAAACTCTGTACTTGGCTAGGGTTGCGGCTAAAACGTAGCTCCTTCGAAGTGGAAAACACCAGAACCTCCTCTGCAAACATAGAAATCGAACATATAATCATGGCGGAGACACAACAGTGTAATGGAAATAATTTTGTTATTACAAAGAATTGAGGTCAAACCTATGTGAGACTTGGAGCCATGGGTTGAAACTAGAACACTCTGCCTGATGGAAAGAAAATGTTGAAAACACTCCACGAAGCAACTGACAAAAGAGAAAAGGATTCACACGTTTCCATTGGATGAACTCACGTTTCAGAGTAATGTCGATGAAGATATATTCCCGAGGAGATGCCAACAACTGTAAAGCAAATGGAAGAACCCAGAACCCTACTATCGCCAACTCAAGGGAAGCCAAGTCCTTTGTATTAAAAAATAGGCTTAATAATCTTGTACTTAGTCATAAGGTTATTACCATATGTACAATAAGGACCAATGAACATCAACTTTATGTGAATATCAATATATTTCAATATTATATGTACTCAGCGTAAAATCCATAAAATCCATTAATTCGTATATGACAAGCGTATTGACTTGTATTAAATATATTACATATATACGTGAAATTAAAATTTAATATTTTCACTATAATTTTTACAATATTAATGTTTAGAGATGTGACAAGTGGTATCAAAGTGCTCAGGTTGCAAAAATGAGACCTCTGGAACAAATGAATAACAATATTTGTGATTTTCACAAAGGAAGAAAAGCTACCAACATGAGAAGGGTTGGACTTACACCACACATACCTGTGACAGAAATAGGACCAACATCCTTTCCATAAGGGAATCCTGAGGTATGGGTATAATTGGGAGAGGAACCACATAATACCAATGCTGCCATTTTTGAAACCATGCAAGAGCTAAAGGATGAAATGGCTAGGCTGTGGGAAGGTAACGAAAGGATGATGCAAGAACAAGAGAAAATCATGAAAAGTTTGTCTGACAGACAGAATGAGCGACAACCAATTTCTAGCCCTGAGCATGGAAACATGACTAGAGAGCGGGGATTCAGAAATGAAAATTTGGAAACAAAAGGGGGCAAAGAGAAATGAGAGGAAGAATTTGATAATGTATCAGATCACAAAAAGAAAAAATGACAAAAAATTGAATTGCAAGGAGAGTTTCGAAAAATCAAACCTCCCCTCTTTGATGGTGAAGAGGAGGAAGTTGCTGAAGCCTAGCGTATCAACATGAATAAGTATTTTTTTTGTATGAATATGATCACAATCTGAAGGCTCCCTTAGCCATTTATCAGTTGCAAGGAAAATCCACCTTGTGGTGGGAAGAGGTGAATATGGTATGTGGAATTAATGATTAGAACATAACATGGGATAAGTCTCAAAGGTATTTTAAGGAAAAATACTTAACTTGAATATTTTATGATGAGAAGGAAAAAGAGTTTCATGACCTTCGATTGGGTCAGTTGTTTATAGATGAATTTATATCGAACTTCACATCCTTTCTGTGATATGCTCCCTACATACAGGAAGAGAAAGCAAAGGTGCAGAGATTTATTAGCAGTTTGCCACTATTTATGAACGAACATCTTGAATTTAACAACCCAAAGACCATGGATGAAGTTATACGAAAGGCTCGTATATGCTATCAGCAAAATCAACCAAAGTGTGATGGAGGAAAGAGGTGGTTTGATAAGAAAGGAATTAAGATTGCTTCTTGTAGCAAGGGAAATAAAATTTCTATAAACAAAGGACCCCATACAGGTTAACCCATCAGAAATATGAACATAAATCAACCCAGATTCAAGTTTCCAAGTGAGTCCAAAACAAATGAACACTCTGGAAAACCTGAAGTAGAAATAACAGCTAGACCACCACTACAGTGTTGGGTATGTGGAGGACCACATTATGTTAAAAGCTATTTGTAACGCAAGGGAACAGATCAAGTGGCGTAAATTCAAGAAGCATCAACTATGGGAGAAGTAGCGAGGAGTATTCCTAAAATCAATGTTTCTCTTGAATATCATTAGGCAGAGTACCTACCAACGACGGTGGAATTCGAAGGTAAGGTCTTTGAACAAACTGTTGGGTGTGGAGCATGATTATTTAGAGGTCTTTGTTTCAGCCGGATGTATACCCCAGGAAGATTGTACACCCCTCCATGCGGGGGGGGGGGTGCAGGGGGGACTTGTCCCCCTCGTGGGGCTCCAAGGGTGCTAATCCCCCTCGCATGGGGGGTCTGGGGGCTAGCAGTCCCCCAGCAGGGGTTTCGCCTCCGAAGCTAAAAATAGACATAAAATTACCTTGTAAAAGTATAGTAATTTCTAGTCAATCGGGGCCATTCATTAGGTAGATGATTTGACGGTAGAATTTATGTTTAGTTTAAGGTTTTTTCCCTAGAAGGAAACCCCTCTCTTTATATGAGGGTATTGTATTGAGATTGTAAATATGTGTATATTCTCAGAGGATCTACTGTAGGTTGTGTTTCTTCATTTTGCTGGATAATAGAAAGGAAGGACTGGTTGTTCGGGGTGGACGTAGCCCAAATTGGGTGAACTACGTATATCTGTGTCTCTCTGGTTTTATGTGTTTTTGTTTTACCGCATATTATACATCTTGCATTTCTCTGTCATATATATATAATTTTTCTAGTACAGACTATATCTATTTTGATTAATCTGGAAGCTACTTTGAGTTATATAAGCCCAAAAGTGGTTGAGCAATGTCATTTACAATCTGTTAAATTTAAAAACCCTTGGCTAGTACAACTTGCCACGGGTGCAAAGAGAAGGGTGTTGGCTAAAGCCAACAATTTCCCTCTGAAACTAGCAGGTAAGCCTACTATGGTAGATCTGAATGTATTACTATTAAGATCGTATGGGTTCTAATAAGTATGGATTGGTTGGAAAAGCATTGGTCCCTCATTAGCCGTAAAGACAAAACTATTAATTACATGTATGAAGAGGGTATGGGACAAGAAATACAGCGTATATGAAGACCACTAAAAATAAGACCTATAAGAGACTCTCAATTAGCGAAATGTATACGAAAAGGATTACAGATTTATACCATACAGGTGGGGTATACCAACTCAACAAAAAAGTCTATTAGTTTAGAAAATATAGCTATGGTACAAGAATTTCTAGATGTGTTTGCCGAGGAGTTTCCCGGACTACCTCCAAGGAGGAATATAGACTTCACTATTGAGTTGATCCTTGGGGCTGACCCTGTATCCCGAGCCCCTTATCATATGAGCGTACCATAACTAACTGAATTAAAAATGCAGTGACACGAACTACTTGATAAAAAATATATACACCCTAGTGTCTCACCTTGGGGATCTCCTATACCTTTTGTGAAAAAGAAATGCAGAACGTTACAGATGTGTATGGATTACTGATGCAGGGTAGACCTGCAATAACCAAGATCTTTCTTCACTCATGCATATAAAAGCATGCACCTCAAATAATTACCCAATTCCACTTCAACACACGACAATTTTCAACACATGTGTGGAAGCTTATAATTTCACATTCCTGGCAAATTCATATTCTACCATTTACTATAGATTTTTTTTTTTCCCAACATATAGTGTAACTTTATAGCTCAAAAATTTAAAGGGATTCACACTTATGCCAATGCTCACAATTTATTTCAAACAGAATTCAATCTGATGATAATTCAAGTTAAGCAATCTGATGGGAAGTGTGTATCAATCAGATGGATATACACACAAAAATATGAGAATAATTAATTAAGAAATAAAATATTTACAAGAGAATTCATGGCCTATTCATGGCCCCTCATTCTTCATTCTCACTCCTTCTCTCTGCTCCTCAATGTCTTTGAGGATTCCTAATTTATAAAACTAAGCATGATCTAGAATAACTCAACTAAAAGCTCTAAGAGTCTACACGCAATGCATACATATGGTAAAAAGCATATTGAGGCTTTTTCCCATCTTTTTCCCTATTCTAAAATAGAAAATCTTTCCTTATCCCATAATGATCCACATTCACTGTTTTATGCCTAAAAACACTCCCTTTTTTATTAAAAATAACAAAATATTTAAAATTATCACACCCCCCTTGTTATTCCATATTTACAAATGAAGAGGGTCTTGATGCTCCTGCGTCATACACCCAACCTTAAAATTAATCACGATCCCCTGATCATGTGTTGGGGTCTGTGTATGCCTGGATCCCACACCTTGTGCTGCAAGTTTCCATTTGCCGCTGCTTTTGTCTGTTGTTCTTCTCCAGGTCTCCACACCTTATGCTGCTTTGCTCCACTAGCTGCACTCTTGCAATCTTATGGTGTCTTCCTCTTGTTGCTTCTCCTTTGTTTCACTGCTGCTGGTCTCTTCCGGGATTCCTTCATCATCATCTGCCTCATCAGTTCAATTTCTTTGTCTAATAGAATTTCTCCAGCATCTTCAATAAAACATGTATTCACAAAACAATTGTTAGAATGAAAATCATAAGGCATTAGTGCCTCTTCTGCTGCTATAAATGTTGTCTCAGTTGTCACTATGGATGTTGCGGCCTCCCAATCTTCCTGTCCCTCTACAATATTCCTTTGCTTGTCACCTGTAATTTCATCTGCAACTTTTTTCTCTTGTTCACTGCACTGGCCTCTTTCTTCTACAATCTCCCTGTCATACTATGGATTCTCCAACAAATATTCTAACAATGCAATCTCTCTGTAGCATCGCTGAAGCACCTCATCATCACCTGCATTCATACATAAACCAACTGTTACTTCCTTTATCTGTGCTTCAGACTAATTCACTTCTTCTGCATCTACAAGAACTTCCTCTTGTGCTGTAACAGTTTCACAAGATGGCACATCCTCCTCAACACCTGTAATCACATCACAATTGTCAGCTATACAAACGCAAGAGTTCACATTATCCAACTCATCTTGATCTACCCAATAACTCAAGAATTCATCAATAATCTTCTCTTCTGTTAACTGCATGTGTAAATCTCTTTTCTGCTGTAGCCTCTGCCACTTCACTCTCTTCCTCATCAGTAAACCATGCCTTTGGTCTCTCTCATTTTCCTGCAACAACTCCATCAATAGTTCAAGATGAACTGCTATCTCAGCTTTCTCTTTCTCATACTCTTCCTCAGTCAACTGCTGTCTTTTTCCTTTCGCCTTGGCATATTTCTCCTCCTTTCTTCTGTGGCCTCTTTCTGAACCTCTGCTCTCTCCTTTATGACTTTTAGTAGCCATCTCCTTCGCCATGAGTTGCTCCCCTATGAGTTGCATGAAGCCTCTGCCACAGCAAACTCTTTTGCTGCCACTTACCTCACCAATCCTTCCCTCCGGATCTAGTCTTTTGGTAATCATTGGTCCTCTGCTGGAACCCTTTGAGCATCCCCTACTGCTCCTGTAGGCTTCTCCCATTTGCAAGTTTATTCAACCTTCGTTAAATTTTTAGGTTCTGCCACATTCACTTCTCCTTCTTTCCGCCGAGATTTCTTCAATATTCCTGTAAATCAATATTCATCAGTCCAAAAATCATCACATGCAATTAACAAAAAAAACACTTGAAACTTCAAAGAAAGTTGTTCCCGCTCTGATACCACCTGATGCAAGGGTAGACCTGCAATAACCAGGATCTTTCTTCACTCATGCATATAAAAGCATGCACCTCAAATAATTACCCAATTCCACTTCAACACACGACAATTTTCAACACATGTGCGGAAGCTTATAATTTCACATTCCTGGCAAATTCATATTCTACCATTTACTACATATTTTTTTTTCCCAACATATAGTGTAACTTTATAACTCACAAATTTAAAGGGATTCACACTTATGCCAATGCTCACAATTTATTTCAAACAGAATTCAATCCAATGAGAATTCAAGTTAAGCACTCTGATGAGAAGTGTGTATCAATCAGATGGATATGCACACAAAAATATGAGAATAATTAATTAAGAAATAAAATATTTACAAGAGAATTCATGGCCTATTCATGGCCCCTCATTCTTCATTCTCTCTCCTTCTCTCTGCTCCTCAATGTCTTTGAGGATTCCTAATTTATAAAACTAAGCATGATCTAGAATCACTCAACTAAAAGCTCTAAGAGTCTACATGCAATGCATACATATGGTAAAAAGCATATTGAGGCTTTTTTCCATCTTTTTCCCTGTTCTAAAATAGAAAAGATTTCCTTATCCCATAATGATCCACATTCACTGCTTTATGCCTAAAAACACTCCCTATTTTATTAAAAATAACAAAATTTTTAAAATTATCACACCCCCCTTTTTATTCCATATTTACAAATGAAGAGGGTCTTGATGCTCCTGCATCAATTACCGACATGTAAACAAGTTGACAGTTGAGAATAATACCCTTTGCCTCGTATTGATGAATTGTTTGACAAGGTAAAGGGAGTGACTGTATTTTCGAAGATTGATATTCACTCAGGGTACCGTCAAATTAGGATAAAGGAGGAAGATATAGCCAAAACATCTTTTAGAACTCTCTAAGGGCATTGCGAGTTCATTGTGTTATTGTTCGGGCTAACTAATGCTCCCGTGACTTTTATGTGTCTAATGAACAATGTTTTTCATCAATATTTGGATAAGTTTGTATTGATATTTATTATGATATATTAATCTATTCCTGGAACATAGAAGAGCATAATGAACACTTGCGAATTGTCCTATAAACCTTGAGGGAGCATCAGTTGTACACCAAGTACAACAAATGTGATTTATTTATGGAACAAATTCAATATTTGGGACACATCATTACCAAGGATGGGATTGTGGTTGACCCAGAGAAAATAAAACCCATAATGGAATGGCTAGTACCAAAGAATGTAGTGGATATAAGATCATTCATTGATCTAGGTAGATACTATTGGAGACTTGTTGAAGGATTCTTCAGGGTGGCATACCCCATTACCTCATTGCAAAAGAAAGGAAAAACTTTCATTTGGACTATGGACTGTCAAAAACGTTTTGACCAGCTAAAGCACTTACTTTTTTTTTTGATTAAGTAATAGTGTGTCCTTCTATTAATCTAGAAAAATGCCTAATGTACATAGATCAGCACCAGCTTTGTGAGAATTCAACATGTAGCTGGGATGGAAAAAACTCGAACCTAACACCAAAATCTGTGAAAAGCCTGAACAAGGCTACAAAGGACCTGTAAACCAACATCTATGAATAGTTCACCCTCAAGGCGTCACTTTGGACAACCAGTGAAGTGGAAACTTGCTATCCGAACTGCCATGCATCAAATGATCTGTTGTGCATCAAATAACTACCGTGCATCAAAAATCCTGAACACCTTTGATGAAGGGGCCCATAGATCCGAAGGCCCACAAAACTACACTATGTGACCATCCGAAGGCCCACAAAACTGCATCAAATGACCAACCTTAACATTCATTTATCTTATTGACCCGAAGACTGTGCAATCTAACCTTCATTGATCCAATGATCATTAGTTGATTTCGAGCTGACATCGTGCCCACACTTTATCTCTTCGTACGGACCCAAAAAGAAACATAGGCCACCTCTCTAAACTATTTCGGGTTTGATTTAAGAAATAACATTCGTGCATGTTTTCTGCTCGAAATCCACGAGATGAGGAAGATCCATAAAGGTCTTGTCAAAAAGCCCGTTCTTTAACTTCCCTTACGAACTCGAAGATTAAATAAGCCACCACACTATAGTATTTTGGGTCCGATTGGAAAATTAACGATCGTGCAGTTTTGCGCCCGAAATCCATAGGATAAAAGCGATCTCGGCAACTTTCCCACACTTTACCTCTTCCTATAGACCTGAAGAGTAAATAGGCCACCATTCTATATTTTATGAGTCCATTTGTAGAATTAACCTACAAGAATTTTCCAACCCGAAATACATAGGATGATGGAGTTGAGGGAAATCTTTATTCAGGTGCCTACCATCTTGCCCATTGTTTACCACTTGCTGCTTCCATGTGACTGGTCCTCTTTCTTCTGTTTCCATTAGTCTTCTCTTTGCTTATTTCTCATGATTTCAAAGTACTCCCTGTCTTTGGTAGTCTGTCTATGATAGTCTTCATGCAAATTCCTTGGGGGGGTCGACATCCAGTCATATCTCCTACTACTTTTTGAACAGAGTACTTGTTAGGCCCCTATACTACTAGTGTAACCCTTATTGTTATTAGTACAACCCACTTATTATATTGATGTACCCACATAGTGCCCATATTTTTACTATTGTACCCCATATAAGCCCACTAATGTTACTATTGTGGCTTCATATTATTATTGTTAGGTCGGCTGGGTTATATTGTGACTCCTTAGACTCCTATATATAAAAAGGAG
>APFE030225673.1:9599-23505 GCA_000404065.3 Pinus taeda | reverse complement strand
AGAAGTATGGCCACTTATTCAAAAGTTGCAAAAGATCCCAATTCAAACAATATTTCCAGAAATTGAAGAGGAAGGAAAAATCATATTGGAACTTGGAGCAGTCACAGAACAAGAACCCGACAGCTACGAAATCGATCAATTACAGAGTATCTCATCAAGTGGAAGAACTTACCCGCTGAAGATTCCACATGGGAGGACAAGAATTTTATACAGAAGCATCAAGAATTACTCAAGCATTGAGGACAACGATTTTTGAAGGAGAGGGGCATGTTAGGCCCCTATACTACTAGTGTAACCCTTATTGTTATTAGTACAACCCACTTATTATATTGATGTACCCACATAGTGCCCATTTTGTTACTATTGTACCCCATATAAGCCCACTAATGTTACTATTGTGGCTTCATATTATTATTGTTAGGTCGGCTGGGTTATATTGTGACTCCTTAGACTCCTATATATAGAAAGGAGGTTTTGTCATTTGAATCATCCAAAGAATTGTTCATTTATGTAATGTAAAGGAGGTTGCCCCCTCGAAGAGGCTGAATTCTAAGTCGTTGATCTATCTTTTCTATCTTTTCTTGAGCTGGTTTCATAACAGTACTCCTTCATTCGCCAAACGATCCGCTAACTTGTTGGTTGTTTTGTGCACATGAACAAAATTGAGGGTTCTCAGGGCTCTTAGGTGGGATTTTATACGTTGATAGACCTACAATAACTGCCAGTGTTTCGACACTCTTTTTGGTGCTGTGCCATTGCATATTTTCTTGTCCGAATTAATTTTCTTGTGCTGGTGTGGCAATGGGATCACCCCTTTCGCCAATCGTGGCCAACCTATACATGGAATACTTTGAAAAGAAGGCCCTGGAATCATATCCGTTAAAACCAGCTTGGTGGAAGCGTTTTGTCGATGATACCAATATAAAATGGACTCATGGTAACGCAGAACTTGACAAGTTTTTCATTCAGTTAAATTCTATCTCTCAAGAAATAAAATTTACGATGGAGCTTGAAGAAAACATGAGCATTCCTTTTTTAGACATTCTAATCATCAGAAAAGAGGATGGCTCGCTGGGCCATAAGGTTTTCAGGAAGTCAACCCACACAGAAAGTTACCTCCATGCTGATTCCCACCACCACCCTGCCCAGAAGTTTGGTGTTCTAAACACTCTTGCCATTAGAGCCCTTCGAATTTCCGACTCAGAGGATCTGAACGATGAAAAGAAGCATTTAGTTTTAACTTTTAAGAGTATAGGCTACAAAGAGCAAGAAATTAAAAAAGTCATAGAGAAAGCTGAAAGAAGGTTATTATCTCATGAGCCCAAGGCTTAGGACCATCCTCAATATGGTAAGGTTTTTCTTCCTTATATCCATGGAGTTACAGACAAAATCGCAAAAATCCTAAGAAAGAAAAACATTATCACTCATTTCTTAGCACCTGGTACGATCAGGCAAGGTTTGAAGTCTGTAAAAGATGATATTGACAAACATCAACTTAAGGGAGTCTATAAAATAGATTGTTCTTGTGGGAAAAGCTACATAGGTGAAACAGGTCGCTCCCTCTAGAGAAGGCTCAAGGAACATGGCGCTGATATTAGGAATGGAAGATCTCATACTTCAGCCCTGGTAGAACACTCCTCAAAGTCTAAGCACCATATCTGCATGGAAAGCGCATCCATTATCACAAGGAAAGAGCAGCATCAGAGACGAAAAATCAGAGAAGCACTTGAAATTATCAAGCATCCTCACAATCTGAACAGAGACAATGGTATGGAGATTAGTGGGAGCTGGCTTCCCTTGATCAGGGAAATAAAAAACGCCAAAAACGCCAACACATCCCCAGGTGAAGCATTCAATAGCTAAGTTATCCCTCTCCTTTTCTACTTTATTAGTCTGTACCTTTTTATTAATATCAAGTTGAAGAGTTAGCATTAAAATTATATAATATATTGATTTCTATATAGCTATTAATTAATTATAAATATTAATTATTTATAATTGTTAATATGATTTGGTTTAATATATTAGTTTAATTTATATAGAAATTAATATAGTTTTCCCTATATTTTTTAGAAATAACCTTTTAATATAAGAATTAGCATTTTAATGCTATAATATAATAATTTCGATATAACTATTAATTAATATATTAATTATTATATTAACCAATTATAAATATTTATTATTTATAATTGTTAATATGAAGTAGTTTAATATATTAATTTAATTTATATAGAAATTATTATATTTTAGTTCATTAATCTAATTTTACTTTTAGTTCTAGTTCAATTCCCTAATTTTATCTTTAGGTTTTGTATTAATATATTAACCCTTCAATAAAATTTTTATTAAAATAAAAGTATTATTATTAAAAATAAAAGAATTTTTAAATAAAATAAAATAAATATAAAATTATTAATCCAAGCCGACAGTGTGTGGTTCCCTAAAAATTTTCCTCATTATTATTTACTCCCTAAGAAGCTCTTCTTTTATCATCATTCTAAAATCCTGATGATGGATCCCATTTGGGATTTGAAACGTTGGTATAAAAATGTTCATACTGTGGATTCTCTGGTCACTAATTCAAAATATGCAAACTACAGATCTCTTAAATCCAAAAGGAATACATTGTTTGTACAGATGCCAACAAGGAAGGAGTTGGCGGTGTGCTAATGCAAGAGGGAAGAGTTATTGCTTATGAGTCTCAGAAACTTAAAGAGCATGAACATAAATATTCGACTTATGATTTGGAGCTTACGACAATAATCCACACACTAAAAATGTGGCAACATTACTTATTGGGTATGAAGGTTTTATTAATGGCAGATCATCATAGTTTAACTAACTATTTCAAGCAACCTACTATGAATCCTAGAAAAGCCCATTGGATCGATTTCTTGAGTGAATTTGACTTTGAAATCAAACAATTAAAAGGAAAAGAAGACCGAGTTGCAGATGCCTTAAGTCAGAAGTAAACTGCGTTTATGAAGTCTCATTTACTGAGGTGCATACCACTTTTAAAGAGAAGATTAAAGAGGTGACAATGCAAGATCCTAAGTATAAAACTTTATAGCAACAAGCTAAAAATTCAGACAACAACAAACAATATCCAGGATATGAAGTAAATCAAGAAGGGATGTTGATTTACAGAGGGAGAATGTATGTTCCAAATGAGAAAAATATTAAACAAATAATTTTAGATGAATACCATAAAATCCCTTGTGTAGGTCATCCTGGATATCAAAAATTAATCACTATACTCAGAAAAGATTATTTCTGGCTTGGTATGAAGAAAGAGGTGGCTGAATACTTGGCTCGCTGTTTAGAGTGTCAACAAGTGAAAGAAGAACACTGACACCCAGCCATATTACTACACCCATTACCTATTTCGGAATGGAAATGGGAAAATATTTCCATTGATTTTATTATGGGGCTACCTAAGTCTAAAAAGGAGAATGATTCAATAATGGTGGTAATAGACAAGTTGAGAAAGTCTTCTCACTTTATACCAATACAATCTACTTTTAAGGCCATTCAAATTTCTAATATATTCATGCAAAATATCTTTAGACTACATGGAATACCAAGGGTTATAATTTCCAACCGTGATGTAAAATTTACATCAGTTTTTTTGGAAAGCCTTATTTGGAGGTTTCGGCACACAACTACATTTTAGTACTACCTATCACCCTTAGACAGATGGGCAGATTGAGCGGGTGAATCAAATAGTGTAAGATATGATGTGGGCTTACGTAATGCAACATCCTTCTAAATGGGAGGATTATATACATTTGGTGGAATTTTCCTACAACAACAGTTACCATACATGTTTGAAAATGATTCCCTTTGAAGTGTTATATGGACGTAGGTGCAGGACACCCTCTAGCTGGGGTGGTCTGGAGGATGAACTAATGCTGGGTCCTGACATGTTAAAAGAGATGGAAGATATGGTTAAAAAAGTGCACTCCAGTTTAAAGACTACATAGGATCAACATAAAATTCTTGCTAACCAGAAGAGAAGTTTTCAGGAGTTTCAAGTCAGAGATCATGTTTACGTTCATGTACGAGCCAAGAGGAGTAATCTACATTGGGGTGGGTGTGCTAAATTAGCACCCCGATTTTGTGGTCCCTTCCAAATCCTGGCTTGAATCGGACCTGTGGCCTATCAGCTTTCTTTTCCTAGCCACATACGTGTGCAAAATGTTTTTCATGTTTCTATGTTAAAAAAATATATATATGATCCCAAACAAATAATCATTTGGAAAGATATACAAGTAATTAGATATTTTATAAAGGACATAGTGTATTATAAAAAATTTCGAAGGCAGGCTACCAAAGGAAAAGAACTGAATAAATTTCTTTATTATGTGTAGGTCACACCGGAAGGTGAGTTCTCGATCAAGCCCTTGGTTATACTCAATCAAAGAGAAGTAATGTTGCAGAGATGAGTTATCACCCAAGTTAAAGTGCAATGGTAGCACTTTGGGACAGAGGAGGCCACCTGGGAGGACGAAAAAGTTATGAGGGAGACTTGTCCAAATCTATTTGTAGCAGAGAAACATCAGGATGATGTTTAATCTTGGGGGGGAATAAGTGATTTCCCGAGTAATTGTAAATATTTAATTACTGTAGTTAAACAAACTAGATATTACTATTTAAGTTTATCTATTTATTATTTTGATTAAGTTGTGCATGAGGAAAATGTTTTGATGGCAATCATGTAACTCTCACATGTGAGGTAGTTAGGGTAGGTGGTTACCTATCCCTAATTAATTCCTTGAAGATTTATTCTCAAGGAAGAGATCAAGGGGGTATGCGTATCTAAGATAAGAAAATAAAGGAATAAAATAAAGGATTTCGTGTTGAGATGTCAGACGGGGTTTATAAGATAAGTTTGGTTAAGATCAGATACTTATGATAAAATAATATTGTTAGTCTTACTACATGTGAGTAACAGCTCGAGGGGAGACTCAGGCTTCGAAGCGAGTCTCAAGGTTGGGAGGTAATTCAACATCATATAATCAATTTTTATCCAAATAGATGACATTGATTATTATCGAAATCCGATAAGTATTTATAACTTCCCGAAGGTTAATTTTACTGTTGAAATAGAGATATGTATACTATTTGATTAATTGTATTGTTGAAACATAAATATGTATGTTGTTGGAAAAGGTTAATTGTACCACTTCAGTAAATGCCTAATGATCACTAGTAGAAGTTCAAAATATGCATGCTATCTATCTACAGAAATTGAAAGCCATAAAGAAAAACTATGTATGTTCTATTAATTAGGAAAACATAGCTCTTTAGGAAAAATCTTTCTTCTAGGGTTACAATGCAAGAAAATCATTAAGAAAGAAGAAACTTGGAAAAAACAAGAATTATTCTGGAACTATCTAGAAACTCTCCAACCATAGGAATTACAACTCTGGAAAGTATTGTGTAAAAATACAAATAGGCACACTATTACAGAATGAACAAAAGTAGGTTATTCCATACTTCAATACTTCATTGCTAGGGAAATTCAAGCATTGAATAGAAGATTGAATTCAGAAGACAACCATGCCTTTTAATATTTTGAATTAGAAAAATCGAAGATTCCATAAGAACGAAATTGTCAAATGATGCAAATAAAAAGTTTTCTAACTAGAAATTAGGGGAAAACCAAACCCATAAATTCTATTCCCCAAACAAGCAAGATTATGCTGTGAAGAAGTATTAAAGATTGAAAACGCAGCAAGTATAGTCGATGTAGGGAGGCGAGTCGAAACCCCATCTTCTACTTGCAGAAATAAAACTAAAATGACAAGAACACACATTTAAACCAATTTGAAGTAAATGTAATAGGAAAAGCCTTTCCAAGAAGAGAACAAAGAAGAGAGAGCCCGTGTATTGGGCATTTTGTATCTTTGTAACAAATATATATATAATATATATATATATATATATATTATATATAAATATATAATATATATATATATATATATATATATATATATATATATATAATATATATATATATATATAATATATATAATATATAATATATATAATATATATATATATATATAATAAAAATGCAAGAGTAGAAAAACCAACTCCTTCCTTATATGGAAACCAAGTAGTTATTAAATATTCAAGGCACAAAAATCTTCATGACAGAGCTCTTAAACTAGTAAGGAATTTCCAAATATAACATTTAGAACTCATAATTGATACCGGTTCATTTTGGGAATAGTTTACAACAGAAATTACTAAAACAACATGTTTCACCACATACTCAAAACTTGAAATAACATGCACAGCGGTTCCATGACCCGAACTTAAGAGGATATAGCCTCAAGGGCCTCTTACACAGAGTCAAAAAAGATATGCGCGCTAACATAAATAAACCTACTTCAAGCTAAGAGCAACATAGCAAGATGTTCTAATAAACCATTATGCAAGAGATTTCAGAACACGTTTTCCACATTACCTAGAGGTTGGTAGAGGAATAAGTCAGAAACCCTCGGACAAGATTCCGGGAGGAAGTCTCGTTCTTGATCAACCATACTCGAGCAGCAAGAAACCTCCGACAAAACCTAGTAGGCCACAGGAGTAGCTTATCAATTCAACAACAAGAAAGTAATTATAGATATATGATACTTCAAAACTAAATCATAAAACCCTGTACCTAGCTAGGGTTGCGGCTAAAAGGCAGCTCCTTAGAAGCGGAAAACACCAGAACCTCCTCTGCGAACCTAGCAGTCAAACACATAATCATGGCGCAGACACAATAGCGTAATGGAAATAATTTAATTATTATAGAGAATTGAGGTTGAACCTATGTGAGACCTGGAGCCGTGGGCTGGAACTAGAACACTCTCCCAGATAGAAATAAATTGTCGAAAGCACTTGACAAAGCAGCTGAAAAAAGAGATAAGGATTCACACGTTGTCGTTGGATGAACTCATGTTTCGGAGGACCATCGATGAAGAGATATTCTCGAGGAGATGCCAACAACTATAAAGATAATGAAAGAACCCTGAACCCTACTCCTGCCAACTCACGGGAAGCCAAGTCCACTGTATTAGAAATTAGGCTTAATAATATTGTACTTAGTCATAAGGTTATTACCATATGTATAACAAGGACCAATGAACATTAACTTTATGTGAATATCAATGTATTTCAATATATGTACTCGACGTAAAATCCATAAAATCCATTAATTTATATATGACAGGCGTATTGACTTGTATTAAATATATTGCATATATATGTGAAATTAAAATTTAATATTTTCACTGTAATTTTTACAATATTAATGTTTAGATATGTGACAAGGTATGAATACCACAAAGGCAAGGGTTAGTGGATCTCTTTAGTTGCAAATCCTTTTTCAAATTTTGCACTTTAAGAAAATTGCACCTAAAAAGATTCGACCCGTCAGAGAGTTTGCTAAATTAGTGATTAAGATAAATATATACTAATTTTAAAATATAGTGAAAATCATACACTTAATTCATGGTTGGTGTAATTATTACACAATACTCACCACTTATTGGAAAAGCATTGGATCTTGAACTCAATGTGAACTAAGGCCACAATTAATTTTTTTTCCTTTACAAGGTAACAATTTATTGCAGTAATGTTCACTTCTAGTTGGCAAAAATTACAAAATGTGCATTTAAATATATACAAACTAAAATGTTAAATTATTCCAATATTATATGATCAACAAGATTAAACTCCAACCCTTATGGGTAGCCAAATTGGTTGAAGCCACTCCTACCAAGTTATTGGTCCTCATGATGAGTTCCTTGGGTTCATCTAGATCAAACTTAGGTTCATCAAGATCAAACTCACTATTATAGAATTGACTGGACAAGAGTTCAAAAAAATAAAAAATCAAACAAATCAAACCCCAACAAGTTGCTAGCATGCACTCAAATGGACCCAATGTCATGTTATTTCATTGCCTTGTCAGCCTAGACCCACAAATCTCACTCACCTCTTGATATTTATCATCAACCAACTCGGTGTTACAAAGTAATCACTCCCTCACTTGGTAAGTCTATGTATGTCCACGTGGAAAACGCCACATCCACATATATATCATCAACAGAGTGTGAAGAAGTACCCATTTGACTGCTATCTTTATTTTTATCAAAACTATCTTACCCATGTCAAAGGGTTGCACAACCTCAAAATTGGCGAAAAGAAATATTGAAGTAATGACTTAGGCTTGTTACTGCCCTCACTTCTTGACTTTAACATCCCAAAAAGTTAAGTAAATTTCACGTAAAATAATAGACCCTTGTCTCATCGCCAATTTTGGAGGAAGAAAAGTCAAATGGAATTTAATGACATGTGGTAGGGAGAGCTTTTGGATTGAAAAGATGGCAGCCTGAAGCTTACGTACCTTGTGGCTAGCCCGTTTAGTTGGGTTTCTGCCACCATCGGTGTCGTGAGCATAACTAGGCCCCCTAGCAGGTAGAGACAATCATCGAGGGCATCTCTGTTCTTATTATCAAAATAGAGTGAAGTGATAGGGAGTATGGTTGGGAGCATGAGGATGGTGACTTTGTTGGGTTTAGGGTTTTTGTATGGATGTAGTTTAACCAAGTTTCAAATTTGTTTGGAAAATCATGGAAACTTTGGTAAGATTTTGATATAATCTAGTAGAAAGTTTTGTAAATTTAGGTTATAGTTGTCAAACTTCAATATTTTTGGTGTCCCAAGGGATTTTGATGGTGTTAAATCTATTTCCATCATAAAAAACATGATTGAAACATTCCTACTACTGGATTTTTTCGAGAAAAAAAATGTCGTATTTTGACCATTTTTTGTTGTCCGAGAAAATTTTCTTTGGTAAAATATGTCTTTCATATGTGTGTTTAGTTTGGAGGAAGATGGATGCCATCCTTTGCTAGGGTTTAGGGCTTCTGTTTAGTTTGGATGAAGATGGATTTGTTGTTGGTAGTGGTATTTTTGTCTAACTTTTTTTGGGACTTCTTTTTTGGGATGGGGTTCAATGGTGGATAGGGAGGCTTAGACATGGGAACAAGAGGACAAGTTTTGGGCCTGGTCTTTTTAGTTCAAATGATGATCTCATAAATTTTTGCTCATCTGATTTGGTTTGTGGCTCTTGAGATATTGGTCTTGGTGGTAGGCCCTTAGTTTCCCCATGTAAATCACAGTTTCTCAAAGCTGGTAGGAACTCTTCTTACATAGTTGATGCACTAGTAAAGGCAGGGTCAACTGGGGAATTATCTATGATGGAAAAATCTATGGTTTCCTTCCCTGATAAATATTTGGACATCTCTTTGAAGAGACTTTACTTTCTGCAACAGAAGAATGAAAGGTTCCAAGCTCGTGAGCACAAAGCATAGAAGACATATTCAACGAGGGTCAAGAAGCTCTCATTAGCAGGTAGGGTAGCATGTTAATATGGACAGGGTGGAGAGCTTGGCCTCCTAATATCTCATAGGTTTTCTTGATTTCAAGTTTCTTAATTGCGTAGAATGGGTGGAATGGATCTATGTGCACTCGAAACCCATTTTGGGTTATAGCCCTAAGGTTAACTTGTTTGTCAATCATTGATTATCTTTCCTTCCAGTTCATAGATATGGAATGTTTGGAAAAGATCATGTCTAAGCCTTGGATTCTTGACTGTGGCTCTCTAATTCTTTGCAAGTTGCATCCTATCTTTAAGCCTCTAAAGGAAAAGAGATCTATGCGTCACCTATGGCTCCTTCTTGGGTTCCCTCTCGAATTGTGGCCTCACAAATTTTTTGTGGACATTGATATCATGGTAGGTAACTTTGTGTATTTCGATGATAAAATTCTCTTGTCAATAGACAAAAGAATGGCATGAGTATTAATAGAGTTTGGCATGGACCTTGGTTTTCATAACAAATATTTGTTAGGGTGATAGATTTTTTACTTATCAGTTAGATTACTAGAGAATCCCCTTTCATTGCATGTGGTGTCGAGTAATGGGCCATTTGAAGGACCATTGCTTTGATGTTTCAACGTAGTCATGGCAGAATTCTCCTTAGAAGCCTTGGAAACCCTCATGTGTTATTTTGATTTTTGGAAGGAGGGAACGCTTATCGCTTCCTTAGATCAGCATTAAGTGGTGAATACTCCTTGTGTGGAATAAAGACATGCCAATACTTTCACAGGTAAGCTAAAATTTGTATTCCCATATTCCAAAAATTGTCTATCTTTCGAAGAATTAAAATTCCTTGTAGATGTTGAAGCAAAAATTGTTTTGGGTCTTTCGGAGAAGGTTTTTTGTTGAGGGATGAATGATGAGGATTTAGAAAAAGAAAACTTCATTTCTCAATGATAATGTAGGGTCTAATGCTAAGGCTTTTGATTTTACTCCTGTCTGGGTTTGTTTCCTTTGAGAAGTTAGGTTAAGCTCTGTAAATAGTTCCAAGACAGTGTCTCATCTGAATAAAATAAAGGTTGGTTCAAGTCATGACGGATTCCCCTTGAATCGCTCTATGTTCCCTCCTTTAGAGTTAAGTTCCGAGGTGAATTACTCACTCTTGTTTATGGTGAGGGTGTTGAGTTTCCAAACTCAGTTTTGGAAGTGGGTTCTTTATTAGATGTCATGAATAAGTCCCCACTTCCTATTTATTCGTTGAAATTCCTTGGAAATACTTCGCAAAAACTATAGTTTCCAAAGAGGAATGACAGTCTGGAAAATTGTCAAAAAAATGTTACCGTTTGGAAATCTCGTATGGGTAAGGGGTACAAACTTAAAGATAGTGCTATACAAGGGGGTATGGTGATTGTTGGATGTTCACTTGACTCCTTTTGTTTCCTCTAATGAAGAAAGGGCCCTTAGAGTTGGATGGCCTCTTGGAATCTCGTCTAAATGATTCTTCTATCCTTCATTGTTTAAGAGGGATTGGGGGTGCTCCAAAATTTCTAGCCCCCAAGATATTATTTAGTATTGTTAAAGAGGATGTCATTCTTATACAAGAAATGAAGGTAGATGGTAAAAAAGCTAGGGAGGTTCTTCTGAAGTTGCTCCCTAGGTAGGAATGCCATTTTGTAGATGTAGTGAGCCTTTCTAGAGGTTTATTATCAACCTTGAATCCTAAGGTAGTCTCTTTCTCCCCATTCCTCACCTATGCAGGGATTATTTTGGAGGGATATTTTAGAGGAGTGGACCAGATGGTTAAAGTGATTAATTGCTATGGGCCATATTCTAGAAGACAAGAGTTTTGGGAGGTTTTTTTTGAGACGAGGCTCTTAAAGGAGAAGTATTTTATTTTGGGAGGGGATCTAAATATTACTTTGTATTCCCATGAGGTTTGGGGGGCATGTCCTCGATTGGACTCTTTATCATGTTATTTCTCCCATATTTTCTAGGAGGTTGGATGGATTGATGTAGTACCCTTCCCCCTAGTTCCTACTTGGTGGAATGGTAGGACTTGAGTGGCAGGAGTAGCAAAGATACCTGACAGAGTTTTGGCTGTTGAAGGTCTTTTTGTGTCTATGAGTAGATACAAATCTTTGGTGGTAAATGTGGGTATCATTGATCATATGCCCATATGACTCTAGTGGATCTAGATGGAACTAAGAAAAACTTCCCCTTTAGGTTTAACCACTCCTTGTTAGAAGAATAATACTTATTAGTATTGATTAGAGAAAAATGGTCAAAGATGAGTCAGTTTGAGGGACTCTTAACAATGGAAAATATGCTAGTTAAGCTAAGAAAATAAATGTGGAAGTGATTAGGTTGGAGAAAAACAAAAATTTGATGTTGAAACATGACTTATTATCTATTGAAGAGTTGATCAATAGTATTTTTTATTTTTTTATTGTGTGTCATGTGTTTTATTAGAAGAAGAGAAAGTTGAGGTAAAATGTTTGGAGGGAAGGAAAGCAAGAATCTTAAAACTAGAAGAAGAGATTTGGAGGCTAAAAATTTGGGTTATTTGATTGCTCAGGGAAACAATAACACCCCATTTATCCATTAGTTTCCAACACATAGAAGGAACATTAACTCTATTAGGGAGATAAAAGATGTATGGGTGGTGTTATCTATTCACAAGAAGATTTAGAGAAGGTTGTGGTGGACCATTTCCATGGCCTTTTTAAACGTCTCTAGTTCAACCAATATTAGGGTTCAATTGAAGTTTATACAAAACTATCCTCGTTTATTTTTAGTGGAAGACTCTTAGAGTATTGGAAGGCCCATTTCCTTGATATAAATTGAGGATATCTTAAAGGAATTATTAAATCTAAGAGTCTATTTCCTTATGGATGGACTATAGAATTCTTTCTAAGGTTTTTTGATATCTTGGATCTAGACTTGTTAGTTGTTGTGGAGGAGGCTAGAGTTCTTGGTGTTGAGAAATGGCAACAAGCAATTCCAGTTTAATTTTTCCTTGAATTAAACAGTGAATTAAATTCGAATTCTATTCTCATAAAAACTTAAAATAGTTAAATTAAGTCTATTAAACTTACTTAACTTAGGAATTTCGAGTTGGAAGTCTTTTGGAGTCATGTATATGTTCTCCCTACTTTGTAGGAGTCGAGTGTGAGTTAATTGCGAGTTGTAAATGTTAGAAAATTATATATTACAGAGCAATGGAACACAGAAAATATTGTAGAAATATAAACACAGAAAATGCATAAAACAAGAGAGACACAGATATACATGGTTCACCCAATTTGGGCTATGTCCACAGAGAAACAACCATTCCTTCCTTTTATATTATCCAGCAAACTTTAAATAGATACAACCTAGAGCAGATCTGCTGTAACACCCTCTTTTCTGTCAATCTCCTCTCTCTTCCTCACTCAGAATACAAATATATCTAGACGCAATACAATTCCCTCATATATAGTGAGGGGTTTCCTTCTAGGGAAAAAACCCCTAAATTAAACATAACTTCTATCGTCAGATCATCTGCTTAATGAACGGCCTAGATTGACTAGAAATTATTAGACTTTTATAAGGCAATTTTACATCTTTTTTTAGCTTCGGGGGAATTGCCCCCGAACCCCTAGCGGGGGACTGCTGGCCCCAGACCCCCCAGCCAGGGGGGAATCGGACCCCCCGTACCCCCTGCGTGGAGGGGTGTACAGTCTTCTTGGGGTATACATCCAGCTGATACCTTTGAATACAGAAGATAATCAGGCTCCACACCCAACAATCTCCCACTTGGAGACTGATTATAGCAACTCCACCGCTACTTCATTTGCTAGACAATGACTCCACTTTGGACCTGGTTGTTTCTCATCTTCTTGATCATACTTGAATACCAATTGAAACTAAGCAGATTCTTAGTTTCTCCCTGGTTAAAAATTTTGTTAGCATATCTGTAGGATTCTGGCTAGTGTGTATGTTTTCTAACTTCAACTGTCCATCTTCCAATGTTGACCATATGAAATGGTACTTGAGCTGTATATGTTTAGTCTTGTAATGAAATGCAGAGTCCTTTGCAAGATGTATGGCACTCTGGCTGTCACTGTATAAACTTCCCAACTCCCGCTTCTTACCTAATTCATCAAGAAACCTTTGTAACCAAATCATTTCTTTGCTAGCCTCTGTAGCAGCAACATACTCTTCTTCTGTTGTTGAGAGTGCAACAACACTTTGTAGTTTTGAGACCCAAATAATAGCTATTCCCCCTACAGTAAACACATACCCTATTATGCTCCTCCTGTTATCTCTATCACCTGCCATATTTGTTATAGACATTTTTGGGCACTGCAACCCCAATCATAAATGTCCATAAACTGAGTGCTCCTAAGTCCCTAAAAGTGTTTCTTCACTACCTAAAGGAACAAGATCAGCTGATTACATCATCTCCCAAAAGTTCTCCACTAAAAACTGCTCAGAAATGGTCAAAACTGGACCATACTGAATACCCAGTGCAGAGGGTGTGAT